>BGPR01009951.1:0-54914 GCA_013235015.1 Araneus ventricosus | reverse complement strand
TGAAAACATTTTTTACACATCATTAATAATTCCTTTCATGCAGATATTTATATTAAATTCCTCAAAGCAAAAGGAATATATAAAACTTGGGTACATTTCAGGGAAAACTGGAGATCCGTAAACGGAATATAACATGTATGACCACCAGTAGGTCAAGCAAAAACTGCTTACCGACAAAAATATTTTGCATTTCGAATTCAGGATAGAACATATATTAATTTTCAGCAATAAAAAAATGCTTTTTTGTGGTTTGAAATTCGAAAAAGATATCAAGACCAAGAAGGGGGTAATACTAGTGTTAGCATTCTTGTATACTGTGAAGTCAAGTGTATTGTTACAAAAATCTTTCTGTGGATGTATGGTGTAAACAGTCCAACACGCAGGATAATGGAGAATGGAGGTTTATTCACAAATATGCAGGAAAAGACCTAGCGCGGGTAACAGGAAACAATAGGTCTTGCACAGATTAGAAAAGTAAACAGACAACAATTCACAGGTAATAACAGTTCAGTACTTTGAGATTTAGCAAAACAAATAGTCAGCAAATCATTAACAACGACAATAACAGCACTTTCAATAGCGCTCAGCTTTCCAGCTCGCACTGCAGACAAAACTCCAAAGTCGTTCCTGTCGATCTACACACACTACTCAATATCGCTCGGCGTCTAACAGCTTACTAGCTCGCACAGCGAATAGAACTCCAAAGAGAGATTCCAAAGACGTTCGTACTGCAAGGCTATCCCAGTCGATCAACATTCATTCACACCGTGATCCAAGCACACTCCGTATATAGTCTCCCCCGGCAGGCCGTGACGTCACATGGAATCATCTAGTTCATTCAAGCGTATCTTCTCTCCTAATAGAGGTATCGGGAAAATTCCAGCACCTATGAGATCCCATCTTTCGTCGCCAAAGTCCTCAAATGGGTCGCCAATTCGCCAAGATTGTCGCTAAGTTTGTTGTCAACGTCAGGGGTCCAGGCCTGGCTGCTGCCAACTATCCAATACTTACCCCTGTAAAACTCTCTTCCCAACCATAAGACTAACATTGCTGGGAATCGACTTTCCATGGTCGTAACAGTATTTTAATTCCCTCAAGATAAAACTAAGTTTTTATATATTATTACTGTGACATCTTCCTGTACCACATAAATCATGAGTTTTTAAATATTTAAACTTTTGAAACGCGTTATATTCTGTAGAAAGATGAATTTGTAAGCTACAATTTTATTAACTTAATGTAAAATGTGCAAATCATCGATTTTGACATATCCATGGTTTTAATTGAAGGAGAAGATAAGAAGATCAAAATTGAAAAAAACTCAAACCAAACCTATTTAGCATATAGTTTATTTAACGTATCAGTATTCTTAGGAATACTTTTTCTTAAAGTCAATTTTTTTAATTAACTCTTTCCGATAAGATTTAATCATGTAACGGTGCTTGTATAGCATGAAATCCAATGGTGAGTTATACTCGTCATTTTACCGGAAGGGGTTAATAAAGCTCGATGAAAAGTTCCAATTTCTTAAGTTTTAAAATTTGAGTACATCATTATTAACGACACTTTTTTGCGAATATTTTTCGAGTGAATCACCATTTTAAAATGATAAAATTCAATTTATTTGCCAAAAGTAAAACTTGAAGCCTTATCAAAACATTTGACAAATATCAGTTTTGCCAGTTTGCAATTATTTCAAAATAATAAACAATAATTAAATCTTGAGCTTTTGCCAAAAAATGAAATGTTTGAGCCTTATGTAAACATATAAAACATCCAATTTCGTTGCAAATTTTCTAGAAAAACTTTATTTCAACAATTATGATTAAGCAAATAAAATAAATTAAGCCTTTGTATCAGAAAATATTCCTTGTGTCAACGTGATAAAAGAAAAATATTAATCAATTTTAGAATTTTTCCAATTTAAATAATTTTTGAATGATTATTTCTTTCAAAGTACAAATCGTGCTCAGTAAATATGCTGCACTACGAAAACGGAAGCAAATATATGTATATAGTTATTTCAAGACAGATAAACTTAAAACATTTTTCTTTTTTAATAATTAAATGAAGAATTCAAAGATAGATACTAATTTGATTTCTCATTAATGATATCTTTTATTACATGAATATGTTTTATTTTGTTCATAAGAAGTTTTTAAAAAATGTATCACAAAACTAATATTCTTTGTGTGGAGTTAGTTAGTTAGTTATATTAAATACGAGTATGAGTGAAATAATTTAACAAAAGATATCAAAAATTAAAAGCGAAAAAATTAAACTTTGAATTAGATAGAATGTCGCAAAAATGCTGCAACTTCCAATAAAATACAATAGACAGATATTTGAATACAAAAAATGAAGAAAATACGGAAGAAACAGAAGAAGTAAACAATAGCGATAACAATGCACCTTTTGCGCACCAACGCAGCAGCATCCAGTAATTGCATCAACAATATTGTCCATAATTATCTAACGCATTACTATAGAATCAAACAACAAAAATCATGCCTTAATAAAAATTAAAACATAATAAAAGAAAATCATTAGAATGGAAGAAATGGAATAGAACTCGAATGGCGAACGTTTTCAAAGGCCACTCGCCATCGTAGTTTTAATATGGATAACTTTTCTGTCAAGGGAATGACCACATAGTCAAAAGTCATCATAGTTGTTCTGGTACGTCTCGAAAGCGTCATTCCAACTTGTATTGGCAGAGGGTAACGTAATTTTTGACTATATATAATTATATATATGATATATATAATTTCATTTATATATATCGTTTCTAAACCAACGACAACGCACGTAAAAGAAGCTTAGATTACTTATTGTTGCAAAATAATAATAAATGTTACAATTTCATTTTATAAATTTATCCAAATCATTTCGAAAACTTTCATGCCTTCTCTAGTCAAATATTTCATTTTTACTTTCAAATGGTATAAGAAGTCATTCATAGGCACTAATTGAATATTTTATATCTCTCCCTATAGCGCAAATCAGATTTTTCAGATAACACTTAAAATACACTTTTAAGAATCTCTATTCTATTTCCTTACCATTAGAGTTTCTGTGTATACTGACAAACACTTTTCGCTAGACACAAAATGAAAAGAAAATCTTTATAATAGACTTCTCACATGTGTGCCAGTCATTTGAATACCCACATCTCAAGCCATTAAAAAATGATAAAAGAACCTAACTAAAAAAATTCACAATGACATTTCAATCCCCACCTTGCTCCCAGAAAAACCCAGTAGAACATTCAAACCGTCCAAAAGTTCGAACTTATTTTTTGTCTTCAAACCACTGGACGAGCTTTATTAAGTCCAGATATTTACTTTTAAACCAAGAAAAAACCAAATGAAAACACCATGGTTTGGCAGAGCAGTTCTCTCGTATACAAAAGAATGCGAAAAGGCTTTACTTGTTCCTAAGAAAAGAAAGAGTTTTTATTTTATCGATTTTGGGTCTTTCTTTTCCGAGAAGAGCAAGCGTTATGCGCTATATCTAGCTTTTGGATATGATTGCTTTGAAATCATTTTGCACCTATGTAAACATTATTCTCGTAATAACTTCTTTCGCGTAGACGGAAAGATGATTGTTTTGAAGACCAATTTTTTGTCAAAGAGAGAACCTGATGGAATATTAAAAATGTCAAGTACCGACATTCAAAGGGTAATAAAACAAACAAAATAGTTTTTGAAAAGTCAATATATTTTATTTATTTAAAAAATGCAATTTGTTTGTTTTTAGGTGCTTTGACACTAAAACTTCGAAATTTATTTCGTTTTGAAGAGGATCAAGAAAAACCAAACTCATTATTTGAAAAATGAATAAAATTAACCTGTGTGGAAAAGAATGCGCGGCATTTAAAAACAAATGTCTTGAGGCTAAAAAATTTTAGAATTTAACTGCCCAAACATAACAAATTTTATGTACCATTTTAAAGCACTTTTTTGCACACACTACTCTTACTAATCTTTTTTAATATACAGCCGATAAAATAATGTGAGGATTTTTGGATTCGACAGGAAAAATTCTATTTAATCAGATGTAACCAAATTTGGTCTACATGCTATTCCAAACATCGTTGACCAGATTTATAAAATTCATTGCAGTTTACCCTTTCAAGATCACTTTATGTTTCGTTATAAAAATTACTAAATTTATTTCAAAAATGAGAATTATACATGTAGCTCATCAGAAATAAATAAAGGAAAAAAATTAGAATTTTTTTATTTCCAAGAAATTTTTGGTTTCAGAGTGAAGCCAATGAACGGCAACGGGTTATTTTCCCTCCAAATAAGTTAGAATCGATTTGGGATTTAAATTTTTCATTTAATTTATAAGTATACGTGAGTATTCAGGATATCCAACCTTCATAAAATTCAATATTACTTTCGAAGATTCAATGTAAAAAAAATATCAATTTGTGCAAGAACCCTCGTCATCTTGTTTCTCTTAGAGATCAAAAGCAATTTAGCTCTTGCAATGCCGATATCTTTGTGAATACTAACGGTATTGAACTGGAATTTTTATATAAGTTGGCCTATATATCTGGCTCTTAAGTTATGAAAGAACAATTACTCTACGTTTCTCCCAGTAAAAAGAAATGCTCAATGTGTAGTTTCACTGCGAAACCAATGAACGCGAAAGGGATAAACCATCTTAAGTGTTCTTTCGACTTTATAGTATATTTTGACAATAAGGCGCACCTTCTGTTTAGCTTCGCAATTTAGTGATGAAAAAATCTTCCTTTAGTGGGCCTTTCTTGCTGATCAACTGCGTCGGAAATTTAATCCTTAAGGTATACGACTGTGCTCGGAGACTTTTTTTTTGAAAAATAACTTATATATATTTTTAATATTATTTTTCAACTGCATATGTTTCAAAACTAGGAAAATATTGTAAAATTAGGTTTTCAAAATAATAGTGTTTTTTAAAAAAAACTGAGAAATTTGAAGAAAAGTGACTAAAATATTTGCCTTACGCTAACAGCCATAGACTAAATCATATTCTAAATATACATAAATCCCTGTAGGAGTACATTTTTATGACAGTTATCTGTGTTATGCTCTAAAATATTTCTTGTACTTCAAAATATTTCTTGTACTTCAAAATAATTTTGAGATATAGCTGAACATAGTTTTTCATAAAAAATGCTTTTCGTTTATATTTAAGCACTTAAAAATAATACTTGATTTTAAAATTGACCTTAGTTTCTAAAGGCAAATATCAAGCATATTACAGAAAACAATGTCAGAAAATTTCATATTAATACTTGAATAACTTTTTGAGAAATCATTGTTACGGTCGACAGTTTTCCTCAAAAATATCATTTCTCAGAAAACGCATTTAAAGTTTTCATGCAACATAAAATAATGTTTACAGTTCGGTAATAAAACAGCTGTAACTCCATTTGTAATTCACGTAGAGTAAAAAGTGAAACAGTTTTAGAAAGCTGATTAAACAGACTACAAAATTAAGTTATAATTTTTTTTGATAATTTCATCAAAAAGGACGATTTTAAACCAGTCTGATACCTTAAATGCCCAGTGTTACCTTCAAGCAACATACCCAATTTTGTCTTCTAAAATCTTCAGAATAAGACTGAAGCTCTAACGCCTGTTGCTACCAGTAGCACGCATTCTGAAATTTTTATTAAATCAATTTACAACATATAAATGGCAGCCTAAGCTCTGATAAAAAATTAAAAATAAATTGATGTTTTTCACTTGGTGCTGCTTCTTTTTCGCTTTGTTTGTATGCTTGAGAATGCCATATTCTATTCTACAAAGTTGAAGGAAATCCGTTGCCTCTATTATTAGTTATTAAAATAAATCTGCATTTCATATTATAGAATTTCATCAGGGAAGTGTTTTTCTGAAATAAATCCCAGTGTTGTCAGTTGGTAAGAAATTGTTTTTTAGCTATAAACCATACTTAAAGCAAAATAGAGATGAATACTTTTTATGGGAGAAATACTTTTTCAAAAGTATTTCTCCCATATTTTATTCAAGAAATGAAAGTCAAAAACCATTTTAAAATCAATTATTAAAAAGTCGGGTTTTTAAGGGTTAATGCTGATCTGCAATTTTCTCATCAAGATAACATACTCAATTTTGCTTATCCAATGTCGTTGCAGTTGTGAGTTACCGTGATCACACACAGACGGACAGATTTTCCGGTTGGCGGATTTCATCCAGAATTTTATATATATCTACAGTTTTAGTGTAAAGATCACAAACCGAATTTCAGCCGTCTAGCCATATATACCATATTGACCTAGCCATATAGACCATATTGCGTCCACAGACAGACAGACGTAAACCCTAAAAGGATTTCCCCTGACTCGGTGAGGTCTAAAACATGGATGTAAATCAATATCTCGAGACTTAATTTTTTGACAATTACAATACTTTCCTGTTGAATATTTCGTATACAGTAAAGTATATAGTTCAGTAACGGCAGTCGTATTACAATTAATACATTCGTCTGATTTCTATACGTCTGTTTTTAATATTGAGTGGAAACAAATGTTACGTATTGGACCATCTCCATACGAAAACTGATTAAATTCCATAACTGTTTCTATATATTCCATCCTTTCCGTAAAATTATAAGCCGTTACTGAAATTAAAATTAGTCTCCAAAACAAATTTTCTCGAACATTTTCCTTCATAAACTTAATTTTTCACTAAAAACGTAAACCAGAAATTCGAGAAGCAGAATCACATATTCGGAAACTCGGCTTAATCCTTTGGAGAGGATTTAATCATATTATTTTATTCAAGGATTAACTTTTATATCACTAACTCGACGACGACTTTTCGAAACACGCAGTAATGATGAAAATACGACAAGGCTTTCTCAAGATAAGGATGTGACTAGGCCACCAGAGTTGCCGAAGTTCAGGTGGAAAGAAACAGAAAAATTGTTGATGCACGGAGCTTATTTTCAATCGCTTACAAGATTTAGTCCCGATGAATTAGCATTTGCTCCGAATATTTAAAAACTCATTGTCGTCATCCATATAATGGGCGATTGTAACTCAGTTTGAAAAATATTAAAATCTTCCATGGAGTATTAAAGTATGTAAATTAGACTGATTAGTAAAGAAAGTATCTAAGTGCTAAACATGCCGCTTGTAAGAAAAAGGTTTCTAAAAAACATTTTTTCAAAAATTGAAATATTTACTCAAAACAATGATGTAACTCAAGAGAGTTAAGCTTTTTCCCCCAAGACAGAAAAACCTTTGCCAAAAATTCCTTTAAATATAAATATTTTCAGTACCAGTTAAACAATTATTAAGACATGTAGAACAATATCGATACAGTAACGCTGGTTACACACACAGCGAATTTTTATCGCGTGGAACATTTATCGCGCCGCCATTCCAACAGTAGTGCACTGATGTGAGTTGGAGCTTACACACTGAGCGGAAAAATGGACGCGCGGACTATTTACCGCGTGCGGTAGATATGCAGTCGCGGACTGCCACTATCGTCTGCGGAAGTTTTTCCGTCGCCACCCAAGTAGAGGTGCACGTGGCCAAATGAGAGCTTACACACACGGCGATATTTCTACCGCGTTCGTTTCGCTCAGTGTGATTTTTCTCTTTGTTTGTATAAGTTGGTTTGGAATCTATTGGGTTTTTTTTCCTGTTGTGAAGATGTCTGACCTTATAGATAATGAATTTTTAATTGCATTAATGCAAAAAAGGCATGTTTTGTGGAATAAAACTCTCGACATTTTTAAGGACAGAAACGCCTTGTTTCAGCCTGGAAATTCGCAGCGACTTTGTTGTATTGAAATAGAAAGAAATGATTTTGATAAGTTCATACTTTCTCACATATACGTACTAGAAAGTGTAAAAGTCATTAAAAAAAAAAAAACGGTGAGATTCTCGAAGTGCTCCATTAGCACCAGAATATTAAAATATTTTACCTATATAAATATTTTAGTATATAATATAAATATTTTAATTATATATTTCCCCCTTATTTATACTACATAAAGAACACGCCAACATTATTCTGTTTAAGCAACATATCAGATGCGATGAACAACTTTCGTTTTACAGAGAATTATGCATATATATAACCTTTTTTTTAATATTGACTACGTAATCTAATAAGTAATTTAATTTTATTTGAAAAAATAAATAGTATATTATTGAAACTAGGTTGAATTATATTGTACAATATTGACTCGATATTGTGCAATATTGAACAATATAAAAAAACTATTATAAGTAGTAATTCTAAATTCTGAAGCAATTGAAGAATTTCGTATCATTCTTCCTCAACTCTTCAAACAACATATAGAAGGCTCCAAGCCCCTCTTTTTTTCATTAATTGGATGAACCCAAATAAACCGATTTTTTCTTTTCTTCTTTATTCGACGACGGAATAACAATAAAGCTAGAATTTGCTCTCTGTTCATTTCAAACAATACCAAGCAGTAAATAATTTAAGCAAAACTAAATTGATTTGATGATGAATCCACGCTGCCAATAGTCGAACAGTCAACAGCTGATTTTCGGTGAACGGCGCGATAAACCTTCCGCGCGATAAAAAATCCGCTGTGTGTGTAAATGCTATATTTTCGGTGAGCGACGCGATAAATGTTCCGCGCGATAAAAATTCGCTGTATGTGTAACCCCTGAACGAATAAATATTTGAATCCCTATTTTACTCATTTTTAATCTCCTGTTTTAAAATAAATGTTTAGACGAAGGAAAATAAAGGCAAGTAAAGTAGTTAACAGAGCTTATGTTATTAGTTAATTTTTGTTTGGTGAAAATTTGCCTTTTTATTGACAAATTGAAGGGATTTAAACAAACGGATGGACCCATAAATTATTATCGATGATTAATTACCCCATAAATTTTGATTAAAGAACATGACGATAAATAGTATTACATATTAGTAAAGTGAAAGTATAGCTCAAAATGTTTTTTTAATATTTTCAGTATTTTCCACATGTCAACCTTTCAAAGTATGTAACCCATCGACAGTTGGCTGGAAATTGAGTTCAGTCTCGACGTGTCTAAGTCAGTGGTGCGCAAACCGTAGGTCGCGACCCCAAAGGGGTCGTGAGTAAATTTTTGTGGGTCGCTACATTCAAAGAAATTTATTTGACAATAAAAAATATAAGGCTTTTCTTCAGAAAGTGCGATTGCGATCTCCAGAGGAGTCGTGACCATGGTTATCAGACCTCCAAATGGGTCGCGACAAAATTTTAGACATAGTGAGGGGGTCGGAAGTGAAAATAGATTGCGCACCATTGGTCTAAGTTAAGGTTAGTAAAATTCATGCAATCTTTATACAAGAGCAGTTAAGCATTTAGATATCTTGAACGAAATAAGAACAACAAAACTTCTATAAAGCTGGCCATTCACTTCACAGACAAAGTGTTTATTTTGGAACGCGAGAAGGAAAAAGCGATAAAAATCTATAGAAATGAGCCAAACGGCTTGCCATGGTTGGAATTCCGTCTGGACTGAAATCGGAACGAAAAATCAGAGGCATCCTGGAAGAGGTTAGAGGAAAGAACAATGCCTTGCGTAGTTGAAGCCTCACTTCGAGGGTACAATAAATTGAAATCTGCTATCAGGAAAAAATCGAAGAAAAAATCGATTAAAAGGGGTGGAGAAAACCGGGGTTAGGACAAATGGCATGGCTATACTTCAAGTGAATGGACGGTTTTCCAGAGGCGACAGCTATAAAATTCCTTTATTACACAATTTTGGGCAGCCTTTCGTGGCACATTGAGGCTGAACTCTATTTGCAGCAAAGTGTCGAAATCTCACATGCCACTAAAGGCTAAAATGGGAAATATACTTAACCCAGACAGCTGAATTTTTACTTTCTTGTATACCAAGTATACAAAGAGAAAGTATTGCAATCGTCAAAAAATTCGAACTCGAGATTTTGACGAATCTCCACGTTTTAGACCTGCCCGAGTCCGAAAAACACAATTTTGGAATTATGTCTGTCTGTGTGTTTGTGAACACGATAACTCAATAACGATTAAAGCTACAGGGATGAAATTTGGTATGTGGACTTCACACATAATTTGTAAGTTTCTCTCAAATTTTGGACAACGTCCATCTACGGGAAGTCTGTCTGACTGTATGTCCGTGTTAGTGTGAAAGTGATAACTCACAAACTTAAAAGATAGGTGGATAACATTTGGTACACATTTTTATCATCAGGAATGTAGGTTTGTATCACAGTTTGGATCAAATCCGTCAATCGCATACTTTTGAACGCAATTACCTCTTTAAAAATTACTTTGATAAATGAAATTTGGCATGTGGCCTTCTTACCTTAATGGTAGATTTGTGTCAAATTTCTGGGACAATCGGTTTAAAAGCAGGCGTTCAAATTGCAAATTTCGTTTTCTTTATCTTACCCTCAGCCCTATTGGTAATTACACCGGCTTCTAATTCCACTTCCGTGTTAGGCGACCCGAGACGCAAAAAATCCTCGAGTGATCTTGGCTCACTGTCAAATTGTACCCACGCTCTTTCGCTGAAGACCTTGACGTTTCGCTTATTTTTTTCTCACTGCGTTAGGGGTTCTTGTTCATTTTACTGCCTTTTAGCTTATTTTTTTCTCTACATGTATTAGGAGTATACGAGAAAGTTTAGGGAAGACCGCTCTCGCTTGTTTTAATTACTATTTAGATGCAACGTTTAAAAACACGTTCAAATACCGGTGGACAAAGATAATTGTTATTAGATGCAAGGCTTTCTTAGTATAATATGATTCAGTGTTTTAAAAGTACTAAGTAAACCTATTCATTTGCGAAAATCGCAGATTGCAGCAGATAATAGACTTGCTTCCAATCCGTAACAAGCAGTCAGAGGGTTACCTTTGTTTATGTTATTATAAAAATGTTTTTGTGTTGTACTTTATGAGTCATATCATCATATTATATTCTTTAACCAAAAGTTATCGTCGTATTATATTCTTTAGCCAAAAGTTATCGTCATATTATATTCTTTAGCCAAAAGTTATCGTCATTTTATATTCTTTAACCAAAAGTTATAGGGTAAGGAAGCCACGAAGATAATTTATGGATATCTTGTAAATTAATTGACATGAAAAGAAATTAATTACCATTCATTTCAATTTCTATTGGTTTGCATTATCTTATACTTTGGCATGACAATGACAAAGTTAAAATAAAGCAACGTACACCAACACTCTCGTACTGAAAAAATAATTTATGCAGAATAAAAAAATAAATCAAATTCTTAAAAGTCTGATGTTATATTCTAATTAAGATAGCCATAATAAATCAAGTTGATTGTAATATTAAGACCGTCTTCTTTTTCAAAGTATATTTATTCACTTTTTAGTGTCTGCAGGTTTGATGTTCTTTTCATTTTTTAAACATTTAACACGTTCACGACATGAAGAAGTGTATTGTGGTAATGAAGCACTGACATGACGGCCCACCAGAGGGTCGTGATATCTAGAACGTGTTAAAACCGTTTTTGACACTCCCTTGAATGATTTAATCTGTTTAGTTATCGTTATGCTACGTCGTTTAAAAGTTTTAAGATGAATTATCTCTCATTTACAATCTGTTACCAAGATTTTTTTCATCTTTGAGAAAATCCATTTCAGAATTTTATTTTGCGTGGTAAAAATAAAATTAAAATATTCAAACTTAAAGGGTTCAATAACAAACTCAAAAACAGCCCTTTTCTGCAGACTGGAAAAAACCTAATAAACTAAAGCAATCTTATTTATACACATTTACAAAAACTTTTGGAAATTTCTTAAAGAATAAGTTTTGTATGTTTCTGTCACTGAAGTGGTGCATAATTATGCATATTGTTTAATTAGAATTATTTTAAGTTATTGTAAGTATTGTGTGCGTTAGAATTAATGTAGTGTAAACAAGCCCAAAGTATAACTTTTATATAATTGTAAACATATCACAGATAAAATCCTTTTACAAATTTCACTTGAAAAAATACATGACCGAAAGTAATGTAATAGAAGGTAAAACACAAATACAGAAAACATGTATTTTTACTTTCTCGTATACGAAGTATGAAGAAAGAAAGTATTGCAATCGTCAAAGTAATATAATAGAAGGTAAAACACAAATACAGAAAACATGTATTTTTACTTTCTCGTATGCGAAGTATACAAAAAGAAAGTATCGCAATCGTCAACAAAATTCGAACTCGAGATTTTGACGAATCTCCACGTTTTAGACCTCCCTGAGTCCGAAAAACACAATTTTGTTATTATGTCTGTCTGTTGTCTGTGTGTGTGAACACGATAACTCTAAAACTATTAAATCTACAAGGATGAAATTTGGTATGTGATCTTGACATTTAATTTGAAGGTTTCTATCAAATTTTGGTCAAATTCTGTCTACGGGAAGTCTGTCTGTCTGTCCGCGTTCATGTGAACACTATAACTCAAAAACTTGAATAGCTAGATAGATAAAATTTGGTACACAGTTTTATCATCAGGAATGTAGGTCCGTATGAAATTTTTGGTCAAATCCATCATCGTGTCGACAGTCTGTCTGTATAATCGTATACTTTTGAACGCAATAACTTCTTAAAAAATTACTTTGATAAATGAAATTTGGTATGTGGCCTTCTTACCTTAATGGTAAATTTATGTTCAATTTTTGTCTCAATCTGTTGGAAAAAAGGCGTTTAAATTGCAAATTTCGTTTTTCTACTTTCTCGTATACGAAGTACACAAAAAGAAAGTATTGTAATCGCCAAAAAAATTCGAACTCTGAGATTTTGACGAATCTCCACGTTTCAGACCTCCCCGAGTCCGAAAAACACAATTTTGGAATTATGTCTGTCTGTGTGTCTGTGAACACGATAACTCGAAAACTATTAGAGCAACGGGGATGAAATATGGTATGTCATCGTTACACATAATTTGTAATTTCTATCAAATTTTGGACAAAATCCGTCAACGGGAAGTTTGTCTGTCTGTCTGTCTGTCCGCGACCATGTGAACACTACAACTCAAAAACTTGAATGCCTAGATGGATAAAATTTGGTATACAGTTTTATCATCATGAATGTAGATCCGTATCAAATTTTGGACCGTATCCGTCGAAGGGTTGATGGACTGTCAAACTGTATAATCGCATACTTGTAAAAATTATACCTCCTTAACCCTTTGGCTTAGATAAATAAAAATTGGTATGACGGTTGCTAACATTAATTATAGATCTGTGCCCAAATTTCGTTTCAGTCGGTTAGAAAAAGGCGTTCAAATTGCATAATTAATTTTTCTAATCCGTTTCTCCATACGCATGCGTTCTGGTAGCAATCTCTGTGCAAGCGCAAGGATTACGTCACTTTGTCCTTGAGCCGGCAAGAGTGGGTGTGATACATGTGTTTTATTCGGCACGCATCTCTTTGAATTTGATTCTTTACCTAAATATTTTACGATCACTATAATCTACAATGAAAAACCTTCTGATAGTCATTGGATTCTGGGTTACAGTAGGTTCGAAATTTTTATCCATGCGTGGGGAGGGGAAACAGCACCTTTTCGGGGAAGTATACGAGAAAGTTTAGGAGAGACCACTCCCGCTGGTTTATCTACTGCATTTGGGGTTCTTGTTCGTTTCACCGCCTTTTAGCTAATTTTTTTCTCTACATGTGTTAGGAGTATACGAGAAAGTTTAGGGGAGACCACTCTCGCTGGTTTTAAAATGATAATGCTTTTAGGATAGTAAATTCCATCATCTGACATGCGGGATGCAAAAAAAGATTCAAAGCGCTCTACAGGGTGGACTGTTCGATCTGGAGTTGCCAAATTTGGCGCTTAGATCTTAGATAGCAGACACTCAATAAGAAAGCGTTTTACAGAATTTTAATTAGGTGTTTAATTAAAAATTAATCAAACTTTTAACGTTCTCCTGAATAAATTCGGAGTATATTTTTGCATAAAAATTATTTTTACACCACTTTAAAATGCAAAAATTAGATTTCTAGTGACATAAATTTCATTTCCGTCCAATTTTTTGTCCAATTAAAAAATTGTAAAAATATTTTAAGCATACTTTACAACGATACTTTACATTGTTGTAGTTACAGAAACTGAACACACGCACTTTGCAATGATATTAGGTACATTTTTTGTATGCTAACGTTATTATATAATAAAGAGCAAATTTTTAAAAATAATATAACGAATCAAAGCCTAAAATATTATCAGGATACGATGTTTTGGATTCAAGGTTCGAATCGGTTTTAAATTTTTCTTTTTAAATTGCATTTTATAAGATAATTTTTTTTAATAAACTACCGGTGCCATTTTAGATGCATGTCTATTAATAACTCAGTTAAAGCAATGTTTCTAAATATCTACTTATATTAGTAATAAAGATTAGAAATTTTTTATTTTAAATGTTTTCTACATTTTAGTCTTTCATTTAGTGTTTCGTTGTTAAGAGTATTATGGAAATCTTGATATCAATTTTTTAAAACCCACTACCAGGTGTCGCCATTATCATGGTACCAAAATTTTATTAAATGAATCGATTAACTCATAATTAACTGAATTTTTTTAAAAAACAAGAATACAAAAATGTACAAAATTTCCGAAATTTTTTGCGAAGTATGAGAGTTTCCAAACTCCAGAATTGAGTGTAAAATAAAGATATATTCCATTCTTTACAAAAATGAAACAAATGGAGCAAATATTTAAAAAAGTGCATTGTCAACAAGAATACAAAAAAGGACAAAATTTCCATTTACTTTGACAACAGTCAGAGTTTCGAAACTCCAGAATTGAGTGTAAAATAAGGATATATTCCATTCTTTACAAAAAGGAAACAAGTGAAGCAAATATTTAAAAAGTGCATTGTCAAAAAAAATACAAAAATGTAGAAAATTTCCAAAATTTCTTTGCCGACTATCAGAGTTTCCAAATTCCAGAATGAGTGTAAAATAATAATATATTCCATTCTTTACAAAAATGAAACAAGTGAAGCAAATACTTAAAAAATGCATTGTCAACAAGAATACAAGAATGTAGAAAATTTCCAAAATTTCTTTTCCAAGTTTCAAAGTTTCCAAATTCCAGAATTGAGTGTAAAATAGAGATATATTTCATTCTTTACAAAAATGAAACGATTGAAGTAAATAAAAGTGTACAAAACAGAATCGAACTTGGATATGTCCGTATCAACAATATCATATTGGGAAGAATTTTTCCTTCTGAAGTTAAATTTTTCCATATCTATAAAAATAGATGGAAGAATTGAAACCTATTCTATTTTAGCATAAAAATCCAACGTAAGTATTTTTCAATATATGCTATCTGATCACCAAATCTCATTGTAAGTTTCCTAACGGATTAACAAGCCTCAAATTCGTGTTTTCACACAATTTTATACCTTACGCAGTGACGCACGTTTTCCTACATATCGTATTTCAAAGACCAACGTGACTCTTTTCAATGAAAAAGAAAGATTTCAAAGCGAGAAACACGACTCAAAAGAATATGATACGTGAAAGATATAGATAATTTATGCAAAGTAATCCTATTATCGAAGATAAGATTATATTTCATACCAAATCCTGTAACAAATAAATGATGTCTCGGATGTGGAAAGAAGTTGTTTGAATCTTCCAAAATCATATTTTAATGAAATTCTTTCAAAATCAGGAGCATATTTGCTCCGAATTCTTACGTTTTTCCATTATAATGCAGTACCTTCAATATGTTTTATTTTTTGGTACGATAATATCAAAATATATTTCTAATCTTTGTAATATTTATACGTCAATAGCGTGTTTCATGGAAATCAAAATGCTTCTCTTGAAATAATTTCGAGAAACCACAAAATGTCGTTATTATGCGGAGAAATATGCCTTCGTTTTAATTGAAAGATTTGAAACACTGATTTTTTTCGCCGCCTCTGTTATTCTGCCTATCTCAAGTTTAATGGTTAATTGAAAGTCATAAAGAGCCCATCAAATTGTTTAACATTTGATAATAATATAAAGCAGAGTTAGATTATATCCTATAAAGTATCGTTACAATTAATAGCTTTAAGCGTAAAATGGTTCATTTTACAAACATAAAAGTACAAAGCGTGATAAAATTAACACATACAAGATTATACTCTGATAATGTGAACAAGGGTATGGTTTTAGCTCGTTTAGGTACAGGTGAATTCCTTTCTTTAGAAATAAGAAAATCGATTTATCAAGCTCATAAAAACATATAAGTTAAGGAAGGTAATAAAAAAATCACGCAGATGGTACGTAATTAAAAAAATAAAAATATTTATGTACTAATATTTTTTCTTAGAAATTTAATTGAACATAAATTCGTATTAACCCTTAAAGGACCAATATTGTCTTTAAGCAACATATCTAATTTTGTCTTCTCAAATCTTGAGAATAAGACTACAGTTCTAATGCCTGTTGTTGACAATAGGATACATGTTGGAAATTTTATTAAATCAATTTACAACACATCGATGGCAGCCTGAGTGCTGATAAAAAAATTGAAACTGATGTTTTTCACTTGAGGCTGCATCTTTTATTCTTTGTTTCTGTGCTTGAAAATATCGTATTTTATTCCACAATTTTGAAGGAAATTTCTTATACTTATTATTATATATTGAAATTCATCTGTGTTTGACATTACAGAATTAAATCAAGGAGATTCTTTTCTGAAATAAAGCCCTGTGTCTTCAGTTGGTAACAAACTGATTTTTAGCCATAAACCATACTTAAAATAGGATTTTTTTTAAAGTATTTTTCCCGTGTTTTATTCAAGAAATGAAAGTCAAAAAAAAATTTTAATATCAATTTTTAAAAAATCGGGCTTTTTGTTTTCGGGTTGAAAATAGAAAGCAAAATAAAATAAATCATCCCGATAACTACAACGATGGTTCGAATAACCTGGACAAATGTAACCGGGCTTTTAAGGGTTAAATGTACCTAAAGCGCACAATATAAGGCTGGTACAAAATTTTACCATCTAATTTCTCATAAAATCCAAATTGTTAATCAGTTTTAAAGCATAATACACTTACCCTTTTAGTATCAGTTCGATTAGAACGTAGATTAGATTGACAAAATTAAGTTTAAATGAAGTTTCCATATTTGTTTCCTCAACTCCACTGAAATCCTCTGAACCGTTAACATTTCATTTCTACCAGTGGAACGCCTGTGGAGAAAATTTAGCTTCCAATCTGGAGCGGGGCAGAGCTTTTACCTGTCTCTTGATTGGTATGTTGATTCGGAATGTAAATTAAGTATCGTTCGACGTTCAGTAGGTAGTTGGGCTTTCAAGGGGATAGTTTCGGAATCAGGTGCTTCGATAGTTAAAAGGGATCTAAAATGTTGTGACTGGATGGAATCACTATAAGCTTTCAGGCTGTCCTATTAAGTGTGTTGTGTCTTCTCTACACCTTTATTGATTAGCGGCCTTGCGAGCTACAAATGGACAATGGTCACGTCAGCAGATGATGTAATTTGTAAGCAGGTGAGTTTATGAAATGCTAATACAGAGAAGATAGAAATTTGCAATAACGCCAATTATTAGAAAGCAATGCCAAGCTGTTCACTTTCGGAATTTAGAATTGCTGCATTATTGAAACAATACGATGCCATTAATATAAATCTAATAATCGTCTTTATTGATAATTATTTAAAAGACAATCAGCTTTTACAACCAAATTATTCGACCAAGTTTAAATTATACGGAATTTCACGTAATGTGTGATTTTGTACTCGGCATTAAATTGGATTATGAAACATTATATAGGACTTTTAGTTCGAAAAATATTTAAAACATCCATTATTATAATTATAAATATTTAGACGTGTTTGCACCATTAGCCTTTCTCATACAGTTGATACAGACAGTCCTTTGCTTGCGGAGAATCAAATTTCTTTGCAACTTCGAACTGCAAAAGTTTTACCCGAGTTTCAGTCATATCGAATTAAACATGATTTCGAAGCAGACATTAAATTTGACTGAAGCATCATATCGAATTATTATATTAAAAAATTAATATAATTAAAAATTTGTATACATTTTTCTCCGTTTGATCTTCATCTTACAAATTATATAGATACTACTGCATAGGATGTTAGCATTTGCTGGTGGGTTGGTACGGATTTTATACAACGAAAACATTTAATTTTTATTTCGTATATGAGGAAGCTTTTTTACCCCTTGTAACTAGATTCACATCATACCCTATTGCATTGGGCATGAATAATGTGACCATACGTCCTGTTTTGAACGGGACCATCCCGTTTTTAGGCAGCCTGTCCCCGTTGTCCCCAGGCACAGCTTTGGGGAGCCTAAATGTCCCGTTTTCAGAAAGAGAGGAACTCACGTGGACAATTTCTAAAAAAGGCGAGAAAAATACAATTTAAAAAAATAAATTCTGACGGTAATGTCGAGTGACGGGGCATGCGCTACGTGTGTCACGCATATACAAGTCGGTCAGAAATCTGCTACCTCGCACTTATTTCTAACTACTTGACATTGAAGAAAGAGACAGAATCAAGCACTGGGAATGTTTCAACCGAAAGTCGTCGGGTGGCATTGTTCAAACACTTTCACACCCATCATTTAAATCATTCGAACTTTCGTATAATTATTGAATACCGACCAGCTTGTTCGCCGGGAATATGATATCAATTGAATCTTGTTTCATTTTATATTCATGGCTGCTTTAACAACGTAATTTTAAACTTCAGATTCTGGTAGTGAATGGCCTTGTACCTGTTCTGTTCATTGTCTACATAAATGTCCCTAATAGAGTCAAATAACTGACCATGTAATATCTAATGGCCGGTTGCCAGAGTCATCTTCACCTTCTTATTTCTCTTGCAAAATATGCATTCTATTTCAACATTAAAATGGCGCAGCACATATTATGACCAGCGGCATGTTAGCTGAATTAATACATGCTGAAAAAAGAATGAAAACATAGCAACCATAACCATTCAGCTTATTGGATATATTTTTTAATATAAGTAACAACTCAGACAGCTTGGTTCACGTATTTCTTAAAGAGTTTGATTAAATAAAATATTAAAGCAAAATGTATTAAGATATTACCTAAAATTTCATCACTGAAAGAGAAACACGCAATTAAATATTTATTTAAACAATGAAAACGGTTCGAATTGCGTTGCAACAATGAAAAGTATTGTAAATTTTGCCAATAAACAGCTTTAAAAGGCTATTAAAATTAGAGAAAACATTGTACGACAACTTAATTGACATCATTGAAAATGTAATTTTGTGCTCTTTCAGATGGTGTAAAAATGATTTTTGTGCTGTAATATGTTTGTAAGTTATTAAGGAAAAGCGTCAAAATTTCGCTTAATTTTTAATTAATTAAAATTTCAAAAGAGGGCTCTGAGGTGCAAATTCCGACCCTCCAAAGTATGTCTGTGCCACATTTCGTAGCTCTAAGTCCAGCGGTCTGGCCTGTAGAGCGCCAACACACACATTCTCCTTTATTATTAGTAGAGATATTCTGTCTGCCCGGTACTTTTCTCTAATGTAAGGCCAAAAAGCACAGTTATTATCCACGAATCTTAAAGTAGCGTTAATTACCAAATTAAATTTTAAGAATTTCATCTTTTTTTAAAATCAATACGAAATATACTGAAGCAAAAAATTGTTCCTCAGAAAAATACAAGATCACATAAATTATTTATTTTCACGGGTTCATTCGTGTTGTTTTCATTAATAAAAAAATGAAGAAATATGCGCTTCCTTGAATACACATACTATTACCTAAAAATTAGTAGATGTCTCGTTTTGAGGGAAAAAATAAATGGTCATTTTAGGTATGAAGGAAAAGAAAACAATAAGGAAAATCAAGGAAAGCCTCTACTAGGGAACAAGGAAAGGAACGCCTCCACTAGTTCATCCCCAAGTGTGAATAAAAATGAAGCTCTTGAAACTGGTTACTTTCTCGTATACGAAGTATACAAAGAGAAAGTATTGTAATCGTCAAAAAATTCGAACTCGAGATTTTGACGGATCTCCACGTTTTAGACCTCACTGAGTCCGAAAAACACAATTTTGGAATTATGTCTGTGTGTCTGTCTGTGAACGCGATAACTCGAAAACTATTAAAACTACAAGGATGATATATGGTATGCGGTCTTTAAACATAATTTGTAGGTTTCTATCAAATTTTGGACAAAATCCGTCAGGGGAAGTTTGTCTGTCTGTATGTCCGCGGTCATGCGAATGCTACAACTCAGAAACTTGAATAGCTAGATGGATAAAATTTGGTACAATGTTTTATCGTCATGAATGTAGGTCCATATAAAGTTTTGGGCTAAATCCGTCAACGGGTTGACTGTCTGTCGGTCTGTATAATCGCATACTTGTATCTCATAAGCCCTTTGGCTTAGATAAATAAAACTTGATATCGCGGATGCTAACATTAATTATAGATCTGTGCCCAATTTTCATCTCAATCGGTTGGAAAGTGTTCAAATTGCATATTTAGTTCAAAATGCATATTTACTTCAAAATGCACATTACGACTGTGTGTTGGCGAGCGTTTCGCTTATTTTGCTCAAGTGAGTATGGTTGGCGTTTGACCTTGGTGGAAATTGAAGCGAGCCGCAAACACGCGCTTCGGAAATTATGGCAATCCCCAAAACGAAACTTCTTTTTGATATTCTCCAGATGGACTCCTGTGATTAACCAGAGGTGTAGTGACATGTTGTGCGATATCTATAGTAAGATTTCGTACTCAAAAACGTTAAATAAAGCTGTGGTACCTTCAGCACGTTAAAATTGCGAACATACGCAATTTTTTTGCAAAATATTAAGTTTTTTAGAATTCATAAATTTGATATGTTTCATTGTAAATCACCATTCATAATTTTTTTTTCAAAATAACCAGGCCTTGGGTAAATACCCCAAAAATATTTACCTACCAACTGGGTGTTTACCCACCCCACATTACTGGTCGTATGCGAGAAAGTTTCGGGGAGGTCACTCCCGCTGGTTTTTATTACGCAGTCTGACGGGCAATAAGAAATGTTATTACTCCCACCAGTTGTTGGATATATAAATGTCAAATTAAACTCACTCACTGAATAAACATGAAACCTCCCTATCATGGCACACAAGAACTTAAAATTTGTTAAGTATTTACTAAGAAATGATTTTTGTAAATTCATTCTCTAATAGTGATGATCATTGCCAAGAAGAAGTGTTCTGTCTGGAAAATAATTAATTTTTATCACGGCAATGAAGTTCTTCCGTGATAAAAATTAATTATTTTCCAGACAGAACACTTTTGCCTATGGTAAAGATTTTTAAGCTTAGATTATACATCTGAATTAAAATAAGGGAAAAACATAATTTTGGAATTATATGCGTCTGTGTATCTGTGAACCCGATAACTCAAACACTATTAGAGATACAGGGATGAAATTTGGTATGTGATCTTTACACATAATTAGTAAGTTTCTATCAAATTGTGGACAAAATCCGTCTACGGGAAGTCTGTCTTTCTGTCTGTCCGCGTTCATGTGATCACTATAACTCAAACACTTGAATAGCTAGGTGGATAACATTTGGTACACATTTTTATCAGCATGAATGTAGGTCCGTATAAAATTTTTCACCAAATCCGTCGAATGGTTGATGGTCTATCGGACTATATAATCGCATACTTGTAAAACTGATATCTCCTAAACCCTTTGGCTTAGATAAATAAAAATTGGTATGATGGTAGCTAATATTAATGATAGATCTTTGTCCAAATTTCGTTTCAATCTGTTAGGAAAAAGGCGTCCAAATTGTATAATTAATTTTTCTAATATGATTCTCCATACACATGCGTACTTGTAGCAATCTCTGTGCACGCGGAAGGATTACGTCACTTTCTCCTTGTTTTACTTGCGTACTGGAAGCAATCTCTGCGCATGCGCAAGCTATTCAGCGATAACGTACTAGGTCATTTTCACCTGTTTTCTCCTCCGCACTAGGAGTTTGCATTGATAGAGTTTGATAGAAAATAAATATTGCTAAGTTTTAATACATACGCATCTCTTTGAATATGATTCTTCACCTAAATATTTTACTATCACTATAATCTACAATGATAAACCTTCTGATAGTCATTGAATTCTGGGTTACAGTAGGTTAGAATTTTTTATCCACGCAGGGTGAAGGGAAGGGTGACAAATGTTTGAGAAGTATACGAGAAGGTTCAGGGGAGGACACTCCCACTAATTGACTTAAATATTTATGAGTCAATGCATTAGATACTACAAACGCAACCAAAACCTCTTCCTTCTTTGAAAAGTGCTCGTCGTTCACAACTCTGCACTGCAAAATGGTGAATTAAGATAGATGTACTGTTATTCTTCATTTCAAAGAAAATAGGAGCATTTCTCGGGAAAAAAGCTGTAATATTCAAAGTTTCTATGATCTCTTATTAAGTAGATGGATGACGCCATATTAGGCTAACAGATTCTATGGAAAGAAATAAGGTCGAAAAATGCAATAGGCCTTGTTTGCAAGAAAGACTAAAAGTTAAAGAAAAATTTAGAAGATGTATAGAACATTAGCCCTTTTAAATGTCTTTTCATCCCCTTATATATTTAAATAAGCAACGAATCTGGCCGGAATGTTCCAGAACACACAACTTAAACAGATAATTTCATTTTTTATTTTATTTATTTATTTATTGACTGTTTCATGCATCTGCATTTATACAACGAGTATTCACTTTAAATAAAGCATTTTACGAGTATTCGCTATAAATAAAGCATTTTACGAGCTTTCACTTTAAATAAAACATTTTACGAGTATTCACTTCAAATAAAGCATGTTACGAGTATTCACTTTAAATAAAGCATTTTACGAGTATTCACTTTAAATAAAGCATTTTACGAGTATTCACTTTAAATAAAGCGAGAGTTTCAAAATGCGGTCAGATTTCTTTCTTATTCGTAACTTCAGTTCAGATTTAACGGCGAATTAATATCTCGATTAATTCGCCGCTTCGAGACGTTTCCATGAATGAACCGGAAATAAATTACTTCATTGAACTACCAAATAATTTATCGTACTCTTATAACCATCCACGAAAATGTGCCACTATCGATACGACTATATTGAGCGTTGATTATCCAGACATGTTCTTACTCCCCTTCCATGCCAAATAAAATAGATTCCAATGATTTACAAAGTGATAAAAGTTAGCCCTCATCGGGATTATCGACGTATCCACGTTTCGGAGTTTCATTGGCAAATCGATAGTGTGGTTTCAACTAATTCTACCCTGTATGCCACATATTTTTATGATTCGTGCTACATTGTGAGTAACATATTTTATAACGTGGTAACTTATAGTATGAGGTCCTGCAAGACATCTGGTTACACTTGCAGATAGTTAATTTGTGAATCACGGGAAATTGTGGTTAGGGTGTCAGGAAAGTAAGCTCCGATATTCAATTAAAGGAGCATGAAATGTAATGGGAACTAAACACTTTATTGTTAACTGAGGTACATGCCTTTCTTTCTCTCTCTCTCTTGAGCTAAATTTAAACATTGTTCATCCGTGATGAAACACTTTTCATGTTGAGACTCCTTATTTTTACTTTCTCATATACGAATAATGAAAAGAGAAAATATTGTCGTTGTCAAAAAATTCGAACTCGAGATTTTGACGGATCTCCACGTTTTTAAACCTCCCTGAGTCCGAAAAACACAATTTTGGAATTATGTCTGTCTGTGAACACGGTAACTCGAAAAAACTATTAAAGATACAGGGATGAAATTTGGTATGTGATCTTTACACATCATTTGTAGGTTTCTGTCCCATTTTAGACAAAATCCGTCTACGGGAAGTCTTCCTGTCAGCGTTCATGTGAACACTGTAACTCAAAAACTTGAATAGCTAGATAGATAAAATTTTTACACAGTTTTATCATCAGTAATGTATAAATTTTGGGCCAAATCCTTCAAACGGTTGACTGTCTGTCGGTATGAATAATCGCATACTTTTGAACGCAATAACTTCTTTAAAAAATTACTTTGATAAATGAAATTTGGTAAGTGGCCTTCTTACCTTAATTGTAGATTTGTGTCCAATTTTTGTGTCAATCGTTTAAAAAAAGGCGTTCAGATTGCATAATTAATTTTTCTAATCCGAATCTCCAAACGCATGCGTACTGGTAGCAATCTCTATGCACGCGGAAAGATTACTTCACTTTGTCCTTGAGCCAGCAAGAGTGGCAATTTGTGATAGATGAGTTTTAATCGGTAGGCATAGCTTTGAATTTAATTCTTCACCTAAATATTTTACGATCACTATAATCTACAATGAAAACCCTTCTGATAGCCATTGGATTCTGGGTTACAGTAGGTTCAAATTTTTCCAAGCGGGGGGAGGGGAAGCAGCACCTTTTTGGGGTAAAATATGAGAAAGTTTATGGGAGACCACTCCCACTGGTTTATTCTCATACCGGAGAAAAATGGTGTCTACGATGATAACTAAGTTGCAAGAGCTTCTTCCACAGCATCATCGTACTAGAATTTCTTACCAGAAATGAACGCCTTAAGTTGCAAAAAGAGATGAAAAATTAGAAGGCTCGTTGTTTAGGGTGTTAGTGAGATGAGGAAATATTTCTCAGCCAAAGCCTGTAATGAGTCTTGCGTTGCAGCCATCATTATGAGGACGAGAATTGTAGAAGATGATGACACCACTACTTCTCGACATGGCATCTCGCTTATTTCGTACTTCGCGCGAGGCAGTTTTATTAGAGTTTCGCAACAGGTGTTGGTGGTGATGGTTGTATAGGCTTCCAAAAATTCAGTATTCAATTTTCTGCGTTAAGAAACCACGCAACTCAGCGTACTTAACGCTGGCCGGAAGTATCTATTACCTTCAACATTATCACAACCCATTACAAATCAATCTTCCTTTATGTCTTTTCTAACAATGATGTTTCTGCCTTGCTGATGGTTCGAACTAATCGATCAGCACGTTCACTATTCGATTGCAGCACAGCTGCGGTGTAAATTGCTAACGGAAGTTACTTCCTAGATAAACATGAAACATCCTAGATAAACATGTAACATCCTAGATAAACATGGAACATTCTAGATAAACATGTATCATCCTAGATAAACATGGAACATCCTAGATAAACATGTAACATCCTAGATAAACATGGAACATCCTAGATAAACATGTAACATCCTAGATAAACATGGAAACTAGATAACATCCAATATAAAGATGAGAAGTCGTCCTATATATAAACACTTCATCGTTGAAAAGAATGCACACCAGGAGGTTTGGCTCTACTTAAGCCTCTCATTCATGACCACTTCAAGCCAAACCCGAGCGTGAATGTGGAAACCAGTCAGTTTTGGCGTGGAGAGGAAGGTTGCTCTTTCCAATTTCCATCACTCCACACCATTTGGAACGGGTTCTGGCCTTTCGATGAATGTGGGTGGGGAGTGAGAGTGTTGGCGTGCGTGGATGGGGACTAGAGATGTATTCGAGCATGGTGTCCACCAAAGGGGTTGGAATGAAACAGACGTGGCGTTGCTGTTATTATCCCTACTAAATGGAGGTGCTAAGAACTGGTGGAAATGGAATGGTGCGAAATGCCATCACGCCATTTAGGGACGCATATGTGGCATAGAGAGATCGTGAATGACTGGCCTTAAAGACCTAGCTGTGGATGACGTATCTTTCCACCTAGTGATGCTGGGGTTGGTTCGCTGCATAAACAAATCCTAATGCAGCATGTTTTGCTGGTACACAGTGCCCTTATTTTCATTCAATGAGAGCCAACCATTTATTTGCTCGTGGCTACCATAACGGGAAGAAAATAATAATTCTTGAAATTATGATAAACCACGTATTTATTACCACGCTATCGTATTATTTTCAGATGTAACTCGCAAACTGATGTTTAAACTGCAATTTTATTTTTAATTCAGTTATTATATAACAAAGTTGAGCATATCTCGGACTTTTTGTCAGGCCCCTCACAGAAAAAAAATCCCGCTCTTTTTAATCCATGCTATGCGTGACCCTTGACAACGTGCATAGTGTAGGGTCTTAGCTCAGCGATACTAAGCTATGAAGGACTCACCAGACACAGCAATATTAGGATATTAATTTTTTAATTAAAATTCTTCATTAATGGAATTTATACAAGAAAGTACAAAATTAATATCAGATCAAAACAATTCCGCTTACTCAGGACGAGATAGCATAAAACAAGTCAATAATAAATCTGGATACGATTCGCAGATTTGTCACGAGTTCACTCGAGGTAATGTAGAAAGTTCTAAAAGTTCTACTCTAGGCGAGTATATGTCCGATGTCCGGAATAATGATCTGAGGGATTACACCGCTCAGATATCTACAGATAACCACTCACGGGTTATTCCAAGAAGGTAATTTGAAGTGACGTAAGGCACGTCTAATTCGATCAAAGTTCCTAAAAGCTTCTCACTCGAGACGAGCGACAATCAGCCAAAGGTTGGCTTAGGTTCACGGGACAAGGCCCGATACAGCAGCTTCTCAGCCTGAGAACTGCTTTTCCAAATTCTCGGTCACGAGAATTTAATCTTCGGTTCTCCAAACGAACCCTAACTTGATCTCTCTATCCTCTCCTCAATCCCTCTCGAGTTCCAGTTTTAAAAGCCCCTTGGAACCTGCCCTCCTAGGCGGGGTCACAAATTCAGCTTTCTTCATTTGTCGAAGAGGAGTCCTTTTCTCCCAATGACAAAACTCTGTCTTTGATTCCTCAATGGCATTGGCTCGAGGCGTACGCAATGCATTTTCCTGGCTGCTTGTGTGTCCACTCGAGGTCAAGCGGCGGCGAGTTTCAAACGAAAAGCCTCCGAATGATGTAATCTGGAAAGGGGCTTTGCCGGCGTCGACACCCTTTTCTCCGATTGCCTTTAGCGGCTATCTGGGAGGTCCAGCCAATTTTCTCGTGGGAAGTCGGTGGGTACCTTTCAGGACCTCACAGTAGCCGTATTCGCCTCCATTTTGAGTTAGTGCTTTTATTTAGGTCTATTCTCTCCATTGTCATTTTGGTTGCTTCTGCATTTGCAAGTAACTGATACGATGTGTTCGTATTATCTGGTCTTATACAATTTCTGTAATTCGGTCTTATATTATATTTTTTTTATTTGGTCATATATTATTTATATATTTTTTGTTTACACATTTCCAATTGCTTTATTTTGCGATTTATTAAGTTAATTTATTTTAATTTTTCTTGCTAATTTTTCGTATTTTGAATCCAGGCTGTAAAAAGGGAATTCTATATATAGATAAAGTCTTTCACTTGTTTACAAGATTAGAATAATGAAATCAAGGATTCAAGGGAATTTTATAGCTATTTGATAGCAAATATAAAACTGAACTATACTATTTTAAGTATAATAAATTTTCACAAACTAAACTTGCTTTATATATTTTTCATCATCATCATTATCTTCTGTTATTTATATCTTTCTTTTTCTTGTCCAGTTTTGTATCGTTTATAATAATTCTTCTTCGAAACAAGCTATGCATGACAATTACCATATAATCATAAATTTTTATTCTTATCCTTAAATACCTATCGCCCGATAATAATAAATGTTATTTTCCAAGTAGTTAAACACTGCGTCTGGATAATAACTGGTTTCTTACTAATCTGAAGGGAAGCAGCTAAGTTCGCCTACTTCATTACCCAACCTCCGGCGATATTCTCGAACTGCACTCTTGGGATGCAGATGTCTGGTCAATACGATATGATAAGAACTAACTTGAATTCCAGATATTTCTAGCTTTATCTGATTTGAAGTTCTAGAAACATATTAAAGAGATATGATGCAAATTTATTCTTCTAGAGATGGGATTTATTATTTAATTTCGGAAATAATTTATTTAAAAACAAGGAAATGATTAAGTTTCTAGATTTAGAATAAATATTATTATTTCACAGCAGAATTCGAATTTCAGTAACAAACGTTAGAATATTCTAGTTTAGGATAAGAAAATTCTCTTACTAAAGTTTTTATTTTTTAAAATTGCTGCAATTCTGAATGTTTTGTATGTAAATCTTTGAAATGGATATTAACCATTTACGGCTTTGCCCGCGCGTCATTCGTACATAAAATAATTGCGTATTCAACTTTTAAACTAAAACCATGTCGTTCATAAATGTTATAATTCGGAACAAAATTGCATTCAATCCATGAATAGAATAATTAATGTGACCCTACGGCTCATTTCGAACGGGACTGTCCCGTTTTTAGGTTGCATATCCCGCTGTCCCTAAGCGCAACGCCGGGACTTTGAAATGTCCCGTTTTCAGAAAGAGAACAATCCACTGTTAGAATTTAAACCAGCGGGAGTGGCCTCCCCGAAACTTTCTCGCAAACGACCAGACCAGTAATGTGGGGTGGGTAAACACCCATTGAGTAGGTAAATATTTTGGGGGTATTTACCCAAGGCCTTGTTATTTTGAGAAAAAAATTATGAATGGTGATTTACAATGAAACATATAAAATTTATGAATTCTCAAAAACTTAATATTTTGCACGACCAGGAGGAGTGGTGTCCCCTAAACTTTCTCGTGCACTCCCTAACATATGTAGAGAAAAAAAATAGGCAAAAAGGCACTAAAACGAACAAGCGTCCCTAACGCAGTCGAGAAAAAAATAAGCGAAACGTTAAGGTCTTCAGCGAAAGAGCGTGGGTACAATTTGGCAGTGAGCCAAGATCACTCGGGTTTTTTTTGCGTCGTAGACTATTGAAGACAGCAAAAATGTAAATTGAACGCCTTTTTTTAACCGATTGACACAAAAATTGGACAGAAATCTACAATTAAGGTTAGAAGGCCACATGCAAAATGTTATTTATCCAAGTAATTTTGTTAAGAAGTTATTGCGATCAAAAGTATACGATTATACATACCGACAGACAGTCAACCGTGTGAAGGATTTGGCCAAAAATTTATACATTCCTGATGATAAAACTATGTAAGAATTTTATCTATCTAGCTATTCAAGTTTTTGAGTTATAGTGTTCACATGAAAGTGGATAGACAGACAGACTTTTCTTTGATGGATTTTATCCAAAATTTGAGAGAAACCTAGAAATTATATGTAAAGATCACATACTGAATTTCATCCCCGTAGCTCTAATAGTTTTCGAGTTACTGTGTTCACAGACAGACATAATTCCAAAATTGTGTTTTTCGGACTCAGGGAGGTCAAAATCTCGAGTTCGAATTTTTTGACGATTACAATACTTTCTCTTTATATACTTCGTATACGAGATAGTAAAAAGGCGCGAAAGTTAAAAAAATCCTACAGCAGTGCCTTGTATCGCAACGATGACTGGGCCTGCCTTTGACACTATGCAAATCGGTGAGAAGCCTGATACTCTTGCACTCTTTTCTATTTACATCACACCGCCAAAAATAACAGATTGAAACACTGGGAATGATTCAACCCAGTTGGGTAGAAATGTTCAAACACTGCGCATATATAATAAGGGGACCAACTTTTTTACAATGAAAAGGAGGAAAAAATAAATTGAAGAAAGAATATCGTAAATAAAAGAAGCATTGCAACAAATAATACACAACAATATGATAAATTCATAATAAAAACATTTGTCACATTTTAAATTGTATTTATTCTTACATGCCTGTTAACTACTAGAAATTCACCCGTCTTGGTATGACGGGTGCAAATTGCCTCTTCATTCGAGAGATTTTCCGTCAAATTTGACGTGTTTAAATATATATGCGAGAGAAATGTTTGACATTGATTGGAAACAAATAAAATAAACATGTTTTATGACAGGAAATATTTTTTTATTTCATATTATTGACATATTTCTTTATTACAAAAACCTTTTGGTAAACAAAATTCCGTGTGAAGTATTTTTCGTTGTTTAACAATTTTCCTTGTACTTCAGATGTCTTTGTGTAAATTTTAACGTTGACAAAAAATGTTATCAAATTATATCATCACGATTGCACTAAATAATGAGATGCATCGTGGCGTCCAAACTATATCACGCGCATGATATACCACTGACGTAATTTACTATTTTCTATCAAAAAATGGAAATTAATTTGAAATATAGGATTAATATAATTTAAAATTTCTCGGGAACTATTGATCGTAGCGAGATACATTTTATATCAATCGATAGGAAATTTTATTTCACTATTTTAGAGCTATTAAATTTAAAATTAGAACGACAATTACTCTTTCAAATTTAAAATTACTGAAATTTAAGTTCTCTAACAATGAAATAATGCTGTTTAACGTCTCGCAGTGCTATGGTGCGAGTTTTATTGTTGGTGACGTCAGAGCGTTACCGAGAGACAGATCTGGGCTATTATATTAGTAATTATTTAAATAATTATTTTTCCATGGAATGAATATTTTTTGTCAATGTATCATCTCCTAACAATATATCTGAAATATCTGAACAAGAAATAAACTTCATATTGAATTTTACGACAAGAGCTTCAGCTAGACTGTCAATATTTAATCTCGATTTCTCTCATGTCCAAAAATCACTAGCAATTGGAAATACTCTTTCAACTGCTGCATTAGTTCCAGGGCCGTACAGCTAAGACTTGAACAAGAATAAATAAATTTCCGCATAGAATATCTTCATTTTTTATTTTCCCATTGTATTAATTTTCAGAATTTAAATATATAAATTCGATCTTCTAATTTCAAATATCGAAAAAGGAGGACATGTAGAAGGACACTTTACGAGGTAGGACATAACTTACAAAAGGAGGATTGTCCTTTGTAAGACAGGAGGACGGTTTGTCACCTTACATATAGTATAAAGGAATATTCCACGGCAAATAGTTTTTGCTCTTATATCTGGGATAGGTATTACTTCTGGCCATCTGGAAAAACGGTCAATTATCGTGAGTAGATAATTATGACTTTCGGAGGATGGCCAGGGGACCTACAATATCGATGTGGATATGTGTGAATCGGGCATCTGGAAAAGAGAATGTGCCTAGAGACGTTTTAGTGTGCCTCTGTATTTTCGATGTTTGATACGATTCACAACACCGCAACTATTGTTTTATTTGGTAATAGCAGTACACGCACGGTGTTGCCCGTGGAATCAGGACTTTGACAAAATGCGGTAAAAAATGCCCACAATGACACGAAAAGGTTTTGAAAACAAAAGATACACATTATTGATTTTTCCACTTATTTTTCCTCTCGACAATGACGCGAATGTAATGACGTCACCGGAAAGAAACGGACTGTAGAAATGCATGCTGGGAATGAAAGGATATTATGTCACCACCTGCGAGGAAGTAACAGTGCATTCTGGGGATCGTCCGGAGAAACTCTCTCTGTCAAATCTCGCTAGCAAAAAAACTGTTTGGACTGATCAGCGAAAAATTAATTTAAAAAAAACGGAATGAGATATTTTAACCGTTCTTGTTCTAAATCCGACAGACACTTTCCAGTTATAAGCTGAAAAAAATGAAAATTATAGAGCTGTTAGAACGTTAGATGCGAGAATTTGAAGAAATACTTATCAACAATTACCTTAAAAGTGACTAATACTCAAATATTTCTCAAAATTTAGTAATTTATGTAGGAAATTCAAAACAAGCTTCATTAGAACGAGGATTGTTTGTTCTATCCAATGGGGCACTAATTGTTTTTCAACGATCATTAGAAAAGATACTACAGTCGTAAACGTGCCAAAAATGACCCAAAACAAAACATTAAATAAAAAAATTCTAGATTAAATTTTAAAATTCGGGCTTCGAGGTGCATTGAGTCACCATTACGACTACCTGTTAACTCCATGGTTGTAAGTGCATTAGATTCGTCTGGACATCGCACGCATGCATGCACACAGCAAACATTGCCTTTTATAAGTATAGATTTCATACCAGGTCATACATATCGTGCACAAATGAGTTTAGTAGAAGCTGCTATACCATGATGCGAAAGGTTATGCAAATGGTCAGATATGAGGTTGCGAAAGGAAATAGGAACGAACAGACGTCTCACACAAATGGTTTGAAATGTACGAACTTACTTAAGTTATAGAATATATTTTATGTCTGCACGGCACTAATGCATCGTTGAAAGTGTCTTCTCTCTTGTGAATAAGTTGTTGGCAAACGAAAAACAAAATTACAAATCACAATTCTTGAAGTAATGGTAATTACCAAAGTAAATTTTAAGAATTCCATTCTTATTTGAAATCTACATCAAATATACTGAAGCAAAAATTTGTTTTTCAGAAAAATACGAGATTAAAAAAATTATTTATTTTCGCGTGTTCATTCCTCTTCTTTTCATCCTTAAAAAAATTAAAGAAATATGCGTCTTCTTGGCTACACATACGATTACATAAAAATGAGTGGATGTCCCGTTTTGAGGGAAAAGATAAATGGTCACTTTAAAAATAACTCGCGTGTTCAATGGCTCTCAGCTGAATTAAAAAGACATCACATTCCCAGAACAGAAGGGGTGAGTTAATTAGATAGAAAGAAAACAAGCAGCTAAGTGGTTAGCGTTACACTTAAGGAAAAGATTCTGAATTGAGAAAAGGAAGAAAATGAGTCAAATCTGATGAATACTGTTGTAATTCCATTAGAACTCCAAGGGGTAGATTTGACAGTTATGCATCCATTGCAAAAAAGAAAAGAAATATATAGGTGCTATGATTTATTTTATGGAATAATCTACACATTGGAACTGTAGTGCTGACTTAGAAAATACTGAAAAAGGTACTGGAACTGGGGAGAATTCTCAGTATCCATATCCTTGAAATAACAAGAGAGAGCGAAAACATGCAGTGAAGCACATTAAAAATTGAATGTTTACAGAACCAAAATTAAAAGATAAATTTTTATTATAAACATAAAATATCACTTTTAAAAATTCGCATTAAATATCATCAAAGATATTTTGATATCAATTATTTAAAATTCCAAGGTTCAATGGCAGTGGGATAAAATTCAGTAAAAAAACTTGAAGGATTTATTTGATTTGTATTTATCCTAATTTAAAGCTATACTTGTGAAACCAGGGGATGAATATCGTAATTTTATAACTTGCTCATATGTGATTAGTGCAACATCTAAACCAACACACCTCTCTCCTGACATCCACGCTACACCAGCGAGAGGGCATTTGACATCCTAACGAATTTAACACATGCCAGGGCTTACCTACACTGGTGGTATCAGGTTTCGAAACCGTTACACTTCGCTCTCAAACTGAGACTGCGCTAGTAGTCGACCGTTGCTCTAAACCAGGGGTTCTCAATCTTTTTCCCTCGCTTACCCCTTGATTATTCTTTTTGTTTTCGCGTACCCCCTATTTTGATATCCCCCCAATCTTCTGTCTACGCAAAGAAGTTTTATCAATAATGTTAAGGTTAATTTAATTTAGTTTAAAAGTGAAATGACTCTAATTAATTACAGTTGCAGAACTTTTTTTACTTTATATTTTGTTCCATTTTTTAATAGCATTAGTTAAACTCCAAAGCAAATGAAATCAGTTTTGTAATTATTGCGTTTTAAGTTTTAAGGATAGTTAAAAATTACACTTCGTAATAATGGACTATCAAGTGGTATAGTTATTAAATAATGAGTATTCTCTTGGAGAAAAAAAATTCCCTAACATTTTTTAATCCTTATGTTATCTTGTTTCTGCCATTAACAACTTTGATTTCGCGTAACCCTGGGGGTACGCGTACCACAGGTTGGGAACCACTGCTCTAAACCATCAGATGGATGTGCAATTAAAACTGACGCAAAAACTGGATTCCTAATACCACAATGCTATGGACTTTAAAATAAACCAGTGAGGACTAAAAGTGGTAAACGTTGATAAAAGCAAAAATGTTGGGAATTCACAAATAAAATCTTCGTATCAACCACAGGAACACTCACACTCGCGACGTCTTCAGACGCTCTTTCAAAGTACTTACGAGGGCCACCAGGCACTGTTAACGTTTATCACACTATAAAGCATTGCTGATACTTTTTTCTTTGATACTTGAAAGTGAAAAGCCTTGTCTGAATTCTGTTGGCATTGTTTACCACTCTTAGGCTGGACATTCACAAACGCCCCACGACCAAACCGGTGGTCAATTCGAAATACCCATGAAAATTGGAGCGGAAGGTTCCCACAGGTTCGGATTTCCATAGATCTATTTGGACTGTCGCGTCATTAATCAACACCGGTGGGAGTAGCTACGTGTGAGGATACGAGACTTGGGTGCGGGATTCACCTAGGAAATCGGAGAAGCCGGGGATCGCAGTGACTAGTAATGATGAGAGACAAAATAAGTGATTTGCGTTGCGTGGAGCGATCGTCAAGGACCGTTCTAAATGGATAGGATGAAAAATGGAATGGCGTTAAGTTACACCAAGCCGTTTGCGTGGACTGGAACGGTCGTGAATAACCTTTCGAAATGGATGGGTTGAAAAATGGAATGGTATTAAGTACCACCATGCCGTTTGCGTAGAGTGGAGCGGCCATGAATGGTCTATCTAAATGGATGGGCTGAGAAATGGAGTGGCGTTAAGTACCACCAAGATGTTTGCGTGCAGTGAAACGGTCGTGAATGATCTGTCTAAATGGATGGGATGAAAAATGAAACGACTTTAAGCACCAGCACGCCATTTGCGTGGAGTGGAGTGGTCGTGAATGTCCTACGGGCTTTAGTCTTCACTTCCTTCCTACACAGGGAAGCGAATCATATTCTACTCATTATTCTAGAGTGGTGACGTATTCCTTCGCACAGAAATTAGGAACAGTTCCTTTGAGAATTTTTGAGATAAAGCACTCTCGTAAATATATGTAATGTAAAAATGCGTTCTTGTAAATATGCGTTTTATGTAAAAGAACAGTGAAAAAAGAATTCTTATTCATATTTAGATTTCAAGTATATTCGAAAGAGCTGAATTTTTGCTTTTTACAAACACTTACTGAATGTTCCTTTATTTACTCTACAATTTCTGTAATCCTGTTTATGTCGAAGGAAACAGGAAACGATATTTCTCGATCAAATTTGTATAAAACGATCCAATTTCGGAACTGTTTTCCTCATTTCTATTCTCCGCAGAAATGTTACTTGCAAGAATATGGACTTTCAATATATTTTTCTATAACGTATGACAATCCTAAATGATGCTCTGGGATGCAAATAGCTTGATTGTCGGTTCGTATGGAGAATACAGTAAATATGCTTCAAAGCTGAATATTTTTCTCTCACTGAAGTGTCTCCAATACGTTATGCAAATATTTCATATATGAACTGGAGAAAAGACTATTCTCATAAACGTTTTTATTTCGTTATCAATCGAATCTGAGATACAGAATATACAGCACACGCTTCCCTCATTCTTAAAAAAAACAAATTCTTTTATTTTCTTCTGTATTGTATAAAATATTAATCAGTGCGTTGACGTACAAGGGCAGAGAAATTACGATATAAACTTCAATCAAGTGCTTTAATTAATTAGTTCAATAATATGAAAAAATCCCATGGTTTGCTGCAAAATAACATAGTTCTCATTCCAAACAATTGTAATCTGTAAATCCGCAATTGTTCTATTTCTGAAAAAGAAATAAAATAATAAATGGTAACCAACGGGAGTGTTCTTTTTCGACTTTCTCGTATTCTTACTTTCACAACTAAGCATTCTTTGTGCTGTGAAATTTTTTACTCTTGCATATTTTAGATGACAAAGAACTATTTTAATATCTTTAGAAACTTAATCATCAATAAAACTAATAATTTAATTTAATTTCGATTGCATACAAGTGGCACCACCTCGTGGTGAATTTGAGAAATAAATTATGTCAAGACTCTATTAAATGTAAAATTTAATTATAAATTAAAGGATAAAAAGTAAAAAATAATTAAAATAAATATAATTTCTATTTTTAAAGACATTATTGAAAGGCTATTTTTTTAAAAAACTATTTATTTCTATTTTTGATGAACGAAAGCCTTGTAATTATTATACAGCTGGCAATACCTTTTCTTCCATATAACTGCATCTGTAATTCATTTCCATACATTGATAAAATAATCGCACTCAATACATTAGCTTTTATTTTTAAAAAAATCCTCAGTTTTTTTTTTTTTTTCTTTCTTCTTTTTACTGTCGGCCATCAATTTTTGTCGTCTCTTTCCTTTCAAAGAAGCCGACGGATTTGTGATAAAAGATTCTTTCCATTAAACGCCAACTGCATTTCAAATGGCGTGATAAAGAAAAACAGACGATATGAAAAAAAATATTTCTTTAACTCGCTTTTTCCGTATCATTTTTTCTCTCCAGAAAATCAGTTGCTATTGTGGGTTTATTCTTTAATTTTTCGTTATTTTTACGACTCTTTTCAAATATATATATATATATATATATATATATTCTATTTTTTCTTTCGGTGCTTTAGATACTGAATAGCTAGAATTTGGCAGATAAGACCACTGAAAGGTGTAATTGGGAAGAAAGTTTAATAGATTTGGTGAAACAGCTTTACAGCTCTATTTGAGGTTTCAGTTCGTGTACTGAATTTTTTTATGAAATTATCAATCCGTAACTTCCATTTAGTTATGTTGTTCATTAAATGTATTTTTTGTTTGTTTGCTTGCTTACTTTTCACATATTTGTCAACCATGAAATTTATATGCTTACCACACTCAGAATTGCTACAATTATAAAAAAATATTTTTGATTGAATAACACAGATCATAAAAGTATATTTTTAATACATTAACCATTTGTCATTAATTTTGTAATTCACGCACAGAATAAAACATATAAACCGGATTATGAAGTAAAATGCTACCAATATTCGATTTATATAAAAAATTTATGAGACGAAATAAATGAGACGCATAAATTGACTTAGGGTTTCCATGATTGCAAATTTGTACTGAACATTAACAGCTCAACATTCATTAATTATTAATGGGTTATTTTATTAGATAAGTGACCAGTTTTGATATTACACTTAGGATAGTTGGGATGAACTTGATAAATTTGAACGATGCCCACATGACGAAGGCGCATTAATATTGTTAAAGTATTTCCCCAGCCGTGGACCGAAGCAAGAGAAAGAATGATTTATTATTCACAAAGGAGAGGTATATATACATTGAAGGTAAAGATTAACCAGTAAGTGAAGAGAGCGCCACAGAAAACCAGCGGGAGTGGTCTCCCCTAAACTTTCTCGTATACTCCTAACACATGTAGAGAAAAAATAAGCTAAAAAGCAGCGAAACGAACAGGAACCCCTAACGCAGTGGCGAATAAAAATGAGCTAAACGTCATACCACGATTTCCGAAGGTCGTCCAACGCGGAAGTGGAATTAGAAGCCGGCGTGATTACCAATAGGGCTGGGTGTAAGATAAAGAAAACGAAATTTACAATTTAAAAGTCTTTTTTTAACCGATTGACACAAAAATTGGACACAAATCTATCATTAAGGTAAGAAGGCCACGTAGCAAATTTCGTTTATCAAAGTAATTTTTAAAGAAGATATTGCGTTCAAAAGTATGTGATTAAACAAACAGACAGACAGTCAACCCTTTGGCGGATTTTGTTCAAAATTTGATACAAACCTACATTCCTGATGATAAAAATGTGTACCAAATGTTATCCACTTAGCTATTTAAGATTGTGATGTATCGCGTTCACATTAACGCTGACATACAGACAGACTTCCCTTGGACGGATTTTGTCCAAACTTTGATAGCGACCTACAAATTATGTGTTAAGATCACATACCAAATTTCAATCCCGTAGCTCTAATAGTTTCCGAGTTATCGTGTTCACAAAAGACATAATCCCAAAATTATGTTTTTCGGACTCAGGGAGGTCTAAAACGTGGATATTCGTCAAGATCTCGAGTTCGAATTTTTTGACGATTGTATTACTTTCTCTTTGTATACTTCGTATACGAGAAAGTAAAAAAGAACATAGCATCATACACCAATTAGAGAAACAGGAAGTGAATGAATTACTGATTCGCGATTACAGATTGAAAACGAAATCATATCGAATATACACCACAAGAATCCGTGTTCGATTCGAGTCATCACCTCGCGATTTAATAGCTCAGAATCGAAGATTTTACCTCCAGATCATCGAAGATTCCTTTCACCAACAAGGAAAATCGGAACTTTAAAATTTCGAGTAGTTCTTAGAGGATGAGCACTAGGGATGGCGGTTATTGCGAAAATAACAGGTTTTCGGTTATTCAGGTTTCTTTAGGTTTCTTTCATCTCCGGTTTAACCTGGCGGTTATAACCGCTCAAAATAACCGGTTTTTTTTAAATAACCGTTTTTCGGTTTTCTTATAAAACAGAAACGCCGTTTGTCGACAATTTTTTTATTAATATTGTTTTTATAGAAAATCAATCCATTGGCCAATATTTCATAAAAGTTCTTTCATAAGACTGTTCATAAAGACTCTTTCAGTAATCCGCCTTGAGTTTCCTTATTGTTTCCTTTTCCTTCACATCTAAAGCTACCATTTATTTTTTCCCTCAAAACGGGACATCAACTAAATTTTAGGTAATAGTACGTGTATTCAAGAAAGCACATATTTCTTTAGGTTTTTTTTATTAATGAAATCAACACGAATGAAACCGTGAAAATAAATAATTTATATTTTTTTAATTTTTCTGAAGAACAAATTTTTACTTCCGTATATTAGACATTGATTTAAAAAAAGATTAAATTCTTAAAATTTACATTTTTAATTAACGCTGCTTTAAGAATTGCGGTCTACGATTGTGCTTTTTCGCTTTACATTAGAGAAATATACACGGCAGAGAGAATATCTCTACTAATAATAAAGGAGAATGTGCGTGTTGGCGCTCTACAGGCCAGACCACTGGACATAGAGCTACGAAATTTGCACAAACATACTTTGAAGGGTGGGAATGTGCACCTCGGAGAACTTTTTTTGAAATTTTAATTAATTAAAAATTAAGCGAAATTTGGCGTTTTTCCTTAATAACTTCCGAACAGATTACAGCACAACAATCATTTTTACACCATCTGAAAATTCACAAAACATTATCTTTTCAATGATTTTAATAAAGTTGTCGTGCGATTTTTTCTCTAATTTTAATAAATTAAAAAAAAATATTTTTTGGCATAATTTACACAATACTTCTCATTGTTGCGATGAGATTCAAACCGTTTTCATTGTTTAAACAAATATTTAACTGCGTGTTTTTCTTCCATTGTTGAAAGCCAAGAAAATATCTGACCGGATTTTACTTTCTTCTTTTATTTCATCAACTTTTCTGTGAAATCTGTAAAGAAAGTCCTCAAGATGGTAAGTGAACTAATACAGAAATAATACAGTAAACTGTAAGATTGTTTTTGCTATGTTTTAATTCCTTTTAAGCCAATTAGCATGCTGCGGGACATAAAATGTGCCGCGCCATTTTAATTTAGAAATCAAAAACGCATTTTACGTTAATGTAGACAAGGAACAGAACAAGAGCAAGACTACGCAAAGAACGCTGGTTAAATGTCTATAGCAATTTGAAGTTTAAAACTACTTTGTTAAGGGAACCTTGTGTATAAAATTATGCATAGGAGATTCAATTGAATTTTTTTTTTCCGGCGATCAAGCTGGTCGCCAAAGGCGGCTATTACTAAATAAATAAATAGCAAAGAATGATATACATAATCTGACACTCAGTAAACCTTTAACTGATTTTTTTTCTCAGCTATCTAAGTAGATGACACCTTCTATTTTGGGATGGCGTTGCCATTTTAATCCAATTGATGGACAGTTGAAATGTTTATGCAATCCACTTAATTTTTCTATCGTATTTTAGCGTCTATGAATGATTTTGTTTTAGTTTATAAATTTAAAATTGCGATAATTCGACGCACGTACAGCGTAGGGCAAACCAGTTAAGGGGTTAAAGTCTAAATATCACTGATTTTTAACTAGATCCATTTAATTCAATCTCAAATTATGAATTCAGATAAGTTATGGTGAATGTATAAGAGTTCCAGCACTAATGTAATGATCAGCATCGAATGCAATATTATTTACCGATACCAATGAAGGTGTATAAAAAATAAATAGGAATTGGCTTATGAAGAAAACCATTTCTTTATTCTATTTTGATGCAAGTTTACAAACCCAGCTTGAGGGAAATAACAGGATCATCAAATAAAGAGATACCCTGAATTACAAAATATCCATCGCGATACTCTTTAAAGCTTAATTATCATAGGTAATTAACAGTACATCTTCAAGACAAAATGATGAATGTAGTTCAGCTCATGATAAATGCGAGATTTACGACTCTCATTTAATAATCAGCATCGAATACATCATTTATTTGCTTTGTAATTTCAATACATGATTATTTATGCATATGGCAAACTATCTATTAATGTGAAAGTGTTTATTAAAGCATTTCAATACCTTTAATTTTAGCATAAGTTACATAACATGGGGCCCAGTTAACGACCTTGGAGAATCCGACATGAAATATTCCTTACTCACTTAATATTCAGTTCTTAATAGAAAATGACTTCTAATCCTTTACAATTGGTGGCCTTTGAGCAATGAAGAATGTTTATTAAAAGGATCCCGCCGAATCACTCTCACATTAACATCATAACGGAGCTGAAGAGGAAGTATAATTTGTCAAGTCCTTGATAACCTCGGTGCATTCGTATCATTGCCTTTTAATATCCGTATTAATTACGAAATGCTGGGTTATAAATTTTGATAAACTCAGGTTTATATAAGTTGGATCTCAAAATCGATAGCCCACTTTGCAATCTACTGCTCTAGCATTAGTATATAATCTGGTTTTTCATGCGCTGCTATTGAAATGTAAAAGATTGAATAAACAATAAGGCATTCCGTTACTAATTTTGTTAGTAAATTTTACACATTTTTATGTTTTCAGAGAAGTTTCCTTATCATGTTTGAAACAAATCAATTCAAAAAATATATTTTCATTTACCTTATTTTTTATCCCACCGAGGGACATCTCGTGTACACGGATGAGAATCTGCCCTATAAGTAAGCGGGTTCTCGCTTCCCTGGTGGGTACAGTAATAGTGGGGGTCGAGCTACCCTTCACAAGTGATAGTACGTACCTCCTTCAGGAAGGGTCGGGCCGTGGTCTGTAATGACTATTAAGACTCCGACCTCAGTATTCGAGCTATTGCAGCGGCTGTCATTTAGAAACCCCGGATGCCAAGGTTGGACGGGGGCAGTGGCGAATCCAGGGGGGGGCTATCGGGTACAGCCCCCCCAGTGTCAAGCCAGAATTCTTGATATTATTTAAAATCATTAAAACTTTTTTTCTTAATTTCCCTCTTTAAAAAAAATAATAAACGTTTCAACATTGCTTTCTGGCTTGCACAGGCTCGAAAATTTTCCTATTTTTGTAGTCATTCCACTTGTACTTGTAGCTTTGACGCGGTCGAAGACATTTTTTGGCTAGTTATTTAATTGTATTTTTCATTAAATTATAGAAAGTATTGTATTGTTGTTTATGATTCTTATTGTCAGGTGAGTAAAGTCTGTAAAGTTAAAGAGTTTTGGTTTACTTTAGCCTTGAGATTTGACATTCGTCACGGCGATACAAAATTTTTATGACCTCAGCCCCCCCCCAGACCCGAATCCTAGATTCGCCACTGGACGGGGGTAACTTTGTTAAGATTACCTTTCTTTTGAAATATATTACGGATTCAAGAAAATTGAGATTTTTTTAGTTTCATTTTCGACGAAATGTTTACGTACAAAATTATTATTTGATTTTTATATGTTTATTTCTGTCTGTTTACTAACATTCCTTTACAGTGACCTGATAACTAATTACTAAATCGTTAGAGATAGGCATATACTTCATGTTGGAAACGTATTTTAAATGCCATGAAGAATTATATTTTTATATTGTTTGACTCAATAAATGCTGAAGAATTTGCCAAGTCTAAGTTTTTATATACTCCCCCGGTCCTGTAAGTCATATTACTAATGGCTTAACTATTGTCATTTTTAGTTTTTTTTATTATTATTAATATGTCTAAATAGTTCCATTTCCTAAAATTCCTGTTTTCCCTCCTTCTGGTTTGTCTTTTTGAATATAGATGGCGCCGTGGTTCTAGTGTTTCTTTAAAAAAATTTGCTGATTACTTATTTTAACAGAAAGTTAGCGTGGGATTGTGATAGCGTGAGGACATTTTTTTGTCTTTTCTGGGCATGGGGTAAGTTTATTTTTATGATGGCTGCTATTGTTAACAGCTAATATTTTTATATTTGGCTAATATTTTTAATCAGTCTTATTAGAGTTTTTATGCTGGTGTTTGGTTTTTCTTTTTCTTTTAAAATAATGCTTTTTGATGTACAGATCTCCTTTGTCTTTTGTTGGGAAATTTCGGGCTAAGAGAAGCTATTTTTGGTGTAATGTAAGCTTCTTACAGAAAAATTTCGCAATTATTTTTTTGAATCCATTTCGAATAAAGTCCTTAGCCCTTGATAAAATGGACAAGAATGGATCCCTTGTTTGTATAATTCGATTTCCTCTGAGTTTATCTTCGTTTTTTGGCTTTCTTTGAATGATATTGATTTCATATTTATTAAAATATCCTTGGCACACTCACGTATTAAATGGAAAAAGTTCTACTCTTCTGCGACTAAAACCGAACGAGTTATGAAGATTGGAATATTCATTATTTTAAGTCAATCGATTGTGGATTCTAGCAAGAGCCGCCGTTGATAGGCTGATCTTTCTTGAAACGGCCATTGAAATGCTCTAAAATAGTGTTATTCAAATCTTCATATCTCGGTCAGTCACAGAAGACTTTTTTGTTTAAAATGCTAGTGTGTCAAGAATGCTTTGCTAAATATGACTGGGGACTAGATCCGACTTCGTAATTTTTTCAGCATTACATTTATTGACTTTTCCAAATGGAAGAATATTCTTATCTCTGATGATTTAGAAATTATCTATTGAGCAGCGATTAGAATGGATATCCTGGATACATTTCAGTTTTTTTAACACAACGTTGGTTTAAACATAATGTTTCCAAAATATTACGTTATATTAAGCAGTTGTGATACCATTTTGATTTTTTGATTTATAAAGGTGTATATGTCCTAATTTTGGATTTATTGAATCGTTATATTGGGATTTCGTACTGAAGACCACGTAATTATCAATTGCGTTCAAGTGGCGAGGTCACAACTAAACCAGAATCTCAGTCTCCAAATTTGATACCTCACCAACGTGAGAACACTTAACTAAAGCAGACTTAATACGTACCAGGCTCCTAACACCACACCAAACAGGCGCTTCTAGGTATGATAAGCCGTTGGTAAGGTGTTGGCTTCGAATCCCGATTCCACCAAAAAACCGAAGTTTCAGTGGTCCTAGTGTTCGTCAAACCCGTCGCGGTGAAAAGTTCTCTCGCTGGTGTGGAGCGGAAGTTTTGAGAGGGTTTAGAGGTTCGGGTGTCTTCCTCGTCATCACACCATGATGCCTGTGTTGCTTCAAAACGAGACGTAAATATAACTGAACTAAAATTAGATATTGTATGTAGAAAAAAACTCAATTCCGGCCTTAGCCGCCTATTTTGTAGAAATACGGGTTGCATGGGAAGTAATCGCAAATCCGCCTACAGGTAAAAATGCTTCATCTAAGGAACACTCTAGGGGTAAATGCACCAAAGACAAAGGATGAGAAACAGGAGTTACAAACTAAATTATTTATTATTAGAGCAACATAATATGGAATGAGAAAAGTATTTACACTGGTATTATTTAGATTTTAGACAGGAAGGATTCAGGGTTGTTACTCACTTAAATTATTAACTTACACCTTGTTTAAACACTATTTAACAGCCATCGCCCATCGCCGCCGTGCTGGCAGGGACGAGACCCCTGTAGCTGCCTACGCTCGCATTTACCACATGTCTGTTCTGTCTCAATTCAAAAAGTCATCTCCCCCGATTAAAGCATTACACTGTGTTTTTAATGGAGAGATTACACCTACGCATCACGTGATTACCGTAAGAAAGCGCGTGATCGCCATCTCCCGATATGTTTCTGCTGACACAACAGTTATTCAAATGATCTTGTACGGAAATTGAGAAAATATTATTAGGAAGGAGTTAAACTTACGCTTTTGAGCTAGACTGGGAAAATACAATTCCTACATGTATGACTCCTATTCTTCTCGATATAACTGTAGATTTTATTAGAAAAAGAAAAAAAAGATTAAATATTTGATTTACAAATGCGAGAAGTGCAAATTTGAGTTGCATGTAAATACAAAAGAAATTAAAATGTATTCTAAAAGAATAAAATAGTCTATAACATGCATTACGTAAGTACGGATATAAACGAAAAACATTGTGTCTTATATAAAACCCGCGAATTAACGAAAAAAACCTTGGAGCAGCTTGTGATACTTAAAAATACAAAGAACAACATTGTCTTTTATACGAAAAAATAGGAAAAAGCCCATTGTATAGTATGACAATAATTAAAGTAAATCTGTTTTTTATATTACACAGCATTTGAAATACAAAAATAAATTTAACCCTTTGCGGTCGATGCCGCCACTGTTTCGGCATCGACCGCAAAGAGTTAAAAATGTTTCGTCATATATGATTAACGGCATTTATTTGAACACGTTAATCAAATAAAAAAAATTACATTATATGAAATATAGAAAAACATTTTAAAAAACATTGCACTTTTTTCGAATATATAACAAAAGAGGAAGAAGAAATGACGTATATACACGTTAATCATGTAAAGGGTTTGGTCTCGAAATCGAGATAGCAACTAGGCCCATTGCGCTTGAATTACAAATTTTGTTAGACAGCAGGTTGGAAATGCGAAAATCCTTTGTAATCAAATACTCTCATCATTCTAAATATTTCTTTTAACACACGTTAAAAAGAGATACTTGCGATATACATACAATACTTAGAGATCAAATGATTATACATTTAAATTCTGTTGTTATAACTCTGACATATAATGATATTTTTCGAATACCTTACTAATAATATGTGTCACAAGTTCAACACATAATTATTTATGCATTTGACACAAAATAAGCGACCAAATATCGCCCACTTAAGCCATCATTTTAATCTTAGGGCTAATTCATGCGCAATTCGTCTAAAAAGTGTTCAAATCTATTTTCTGGACTGTTATCCAAAAAGAAACCGAATTTCAACTTTAACGCATAAGTTGATAGGAAGTTGTCAGTTGATAGAACATCAACGATGCATTTTTTAAAGGTAATTTTTTTATATATAGTGCCCCTCAAAGGGATTAAACGATAATTGGAATACCCAAGTGGGCGATAATGGGAAAACTCAATTAGGCGATATAGGAAACAACCGAACCCTCAAACTTGGCGGCATCCCCCTTCGGTATCGGATCGCAAACCAAAAAATAAACTACACCAAAATGTGGGCAATTATAGTCATTATCACTGCCTCAAATGGTATAACATTATGTCTTGAACTTTACTGATTATACTAAAAGTAATGAAACGTGATTATTAATTCACCTAACAGGAAAATCAGCAAAATTTCGCAGAAAAAAAGAAAAATCAACACCGGTTCAAACGGCTTCCTCAAACAACTACTGGAGGGGGGAGCTTTGTTGTTCCGGTAGTGCCCACTATATACCACTTGAAATAAAGAAGAAACCGAGATGGGCGGTATTAAGAACGTAGGCGATATTTAGACCCCCTACCTTACATCTAATTTACTAAAACACGTTCTAATAAGTTTAATTTTAGTTTAACTTAAATAAAATGAGTTCTACCCTATTAGCACAAGATATTTTACGATATCGCCATGATGCTGCTACGATATTCTGCATGCCGAACAGCATCGTAAAGATATCGTATGGATATTGTAGAGCATCTTCTGCCAATAGAGCAGTTAACCACCTTCTGGGTTTTGACTTGAAATATTTCTTACTCATTCAATATTCGCTTCGTAATGAAAAATGATTTCCGATCCTTTACAATTTGTGCCATTTGATCGCGGAAGAATGTTTATTAAAAGGATCCCGTCGAATCATTCCCACACTAATATCTCAAGCGGAGTTGAATGGAAACTATAATTTGCCAAATAGTCAATAATCTGCACCACTATCTATTCGTATACCTCCTTTTTTATATCCATAATGATTCAGAAAGGCTGAATTATAGATTTGGATATTGAAGTCAAATCGCAAAGCGATCGACTACTTTGCAATCTTAAATAATTGTATTCAATGGCTCTTCCCGTTATACTATAGAAATCTGTAGCATAATCGGAGGAACCCGTAAATTATAATGGAAATCTAGGTATTCCGTTGCTTATTAAATGTTTTCACTATAAATATCAACTATATTATGTCGTTAGACATGATATCTGCTTATGGGTAGAACAGACCTTATTTATAAATTTATATTTAGGAAATGAATGATGGAATAAACAATTTCAGGTATTCTAATATCCAGCCATATTTTGTTAGAATATATAATGGAGTAGTGATCAAGTTATAAAAATTTTAAACATTAATGAGCGATTTCTCTATGAAACTCAGAAAATAAAGAAAACGAGCTAATGCATCTATTAGTTTGGGATGTTTCTAGTTTGGGATAGGCTATGTGAGGTTTAATTTAATCTTTTTACACTCTTATTATTACCCGCCTTTTTAATACTGTCTGAAGCATTTGGCCATAGTGGAAGAAATTCCTAGAAAAGAGCACATTGCATTTTGCACTAAGAAAAAGAAGATAAGAGATTCGAGTTCTTGACTAATTAAACTTTTATCTATAAAATTAAAAAAAAAATTATTGCCAACTTTAACAATGAACTACTCTTGGTTATGTGGAACAATACAAGAAAATAACAAACAAGATTTTGTTGATGCACATGTCGAACAAAGAACTTCTAATAAATCAAATTAACATACATATTATACCATTCTTAAAATTGCTGCAGTCTTTCTAAAAATGAAATATAAGCGCTACCAAAAAAAAATCAAAGAACTTTCATAACAATTTCCATCAAATTTATAGAGTTTGAAAAGAAACAAATTGCAATGACATTATATGTTTAAAAGAAATAACCCCTGTGAGTCCTAGGATAGGCTAGCTAGCTTACAACTGCATCATTTGCACGAAGAAGAAATATAGAAATTGAAATAACCCTGCCTAGGCATTCACTGAACCTTCATGATCGTTACTGGAAAAAGTTCGTGAATTCTTTAATGTTCGAAAGAAGTTAGACACAGTTTCCACATACAGGTCTAACAAATTTTAGTACGTCTTCTTCGAGAATACGACGAAATTTAGAGAAAAATCAACTATGGTTACGAGTAATTACTTCTATCCTCTATGTATGTACACGCAACAGTTATGGTGAAGAATTTTACTCACTGTTAGCTGTTGCTTGAAGAAAACATCATTGCTCGGTCGTCCCTGTCTGAGTATACATGAAAATGAATTTTATATGTTGTTTCACCTACAGCTGTTGCTGTAGCTTTCCTTCTTGAACCATCGGTACGTCCGCAAGGATGAGAGCCGAATCTAAGAATCCCGGCAGCCCGCACCACACAGACGCACCACCTCTATTCACAGTGACAGACAAGCGAATTGAAGTCACACAAAGGAAATCTCCCAGTCAGGGGACGCCAGGACCCGATTACACCAAAAAGTTTTCGCCATTTAAATAGCGAACATATAGTCCGGCGCAAGAAAAAGGATTTAAAACTGATTAAACACCAAACCATTGAACAAACTGCATAAAAAGTTAAAGAAATTAACAATTCATTGAGAAATTATCAAAACTTTTAAAGAATCCGTTGAAAAGTTAAGAGTTGCCACAAGACATCAAAGAAACTTTAGTAGCGAAAATACTAATTATTTAAATAGCTCTGGTAAAACCGAAAAGGATGCTATTGCTTAATTGCAATCTAACAGTATCCCGGAAATAAACTTCTGAAAACGGAATAGCTTTTGAGATTCTTAACACAGACTCGTATATTACATAATTATATGAAAACTGATGCAACTTTGTAATGTTTGAGAAAAGAAGTCTCGTTTAATTAAATTAATCTTTCAACATAATTGATTTAAACCATCGAATGTGAGCGCATAAAAAGAATAATATTGAAATAATATTGAATTAGTGTATTTAGAATGCGTTTGATAAGTATTTTTCATATTATTTTAGAATATCTTCGTTTTTGTATGATTTCCGATGCGAAATTGTTAAAATTTCAAAGAATTTCAGTAATGAGTTCATGCTCACCAATAAGTTAACATCTTGGAAGTGAAAATTATGAAAAAAATAGCTTTTATATAATGTAAGGAATAGTTTACCTTACTTTCAAGAAATTCAAATTCTTTTAAAAATTGTAATGCAGAACTTAGATTTATTCTAAGAAAATATGAAAAACACAATTATACTGTGAATATTATTACCTCCATTTGAACATATTATTCGTTTGAAAGGAAAATATATTTTAATCTTCAATATTTTATTTATTTTATATCGTTTCTAAGATCAAGCAACAAAAGATCGGTGTTAAATTAATGAAATAAATTTTCGACATTAAAATTTATTGAATCTAAATGTTTATAGCTTAAAAAATAATTGGAAATAATACGTCGAATTGCTTACAAAATATGTAACATATAATTCATTATTTTGCCACTTCAAGAAGCAATTTTTCAATTTCACATACCTGAAGATTCAAATTAAATTGCTAGAAAATATTCATGGTTATAACTGATGAATTTTATGGTTATAACTGGTGCAATTTGAAACTGCTATACGTTGAAGATAAATCTCAGTTTTGCAAGCTTACATGAATGCATTACAAAAAGAATTCAAAGGAAAGAAAATTACCCAAATTGCACAAAACTCAGAGAAAACAGATTAATTCTTACCATATCAATTGTCAAATAACATTTTTACAGGTTTGCGATTATTTCAAGATATAAAAAAAATTCTGCTTCAAGGATGAGTTTTTGCCAGAAAACTAAAAGTTTTGCTTTCATGCAAACTTGCGGAAAATCAGATTTTGTTTCGCATTCCCAACAAAAACTCTATTTTAAGAATCACAAATAGTCTTTTTAACAGATTTTTGCGACAGCAAATACTTCTTAAAATATTTTGTGTTAACTTTTTAAGAAGAAGCATTATTATAATGCTTTTTGTCTTCTTTGTCTTTTGTCTGTTAATTGACAATAACTTTGTCTTGTTTATTTCTTTGAATGCAAAGATCTAGTTTGATAAATTAATTACATTACGGAAATTAAAACACATAACAGTGTTCATTTCAAGTCCAATTAACTTAAAAGATTCTTGGACCATTTCATTGAGACTTTTTGTTCAATTCCTTTTATATTTCTTTCTAAAAATTTAATGAAGAATTCAAAGATGAGTGCTCATTTTACCATTTAATTTCTCATAACTAATTTATTTTTTCAATATTTTAAACTATTCTTTTGTTTTTCAGAATTAAAAATCTTTTTAGTGGAATGAATAGAAAATAAGCAAGGTTTATTTTCATTAATATTACTAGACTGTTAAGCATTTGGGTTTAATTCTACAATGCTAGAGAGTCTGAATAATTTAAATTTCAATTTTCTTAAATAAAATATTGATATGTCTTGTAATATTCGAATGACGGTTATCGAAATTTGTGACGCACAAAAGTGTCCGCTTAATCAACTTTTTACTTCTTCCTCAAGTACTGCGGAATAGATATTAATCTACTGTGTTGAATTTTTTGTCAAAATTCTTTTCTTAAAGATCTTTTTGACTGGAATGTGTTACACTCATATAAATTCTATGAAAACTGTAACATTTAAGTCCTTTAAATAATGAAATTTTAGTGAAAAATGCGGATTGTATGCACGGTAGAAATATATTAGATTCATAATGAATTAGATTTTTCAAGAAATTAAAATTATAATCGGTAAGAAAGTGAATCTTATCGTAATTTCATTTTTTCTGCAGATCTAGAAACTAGCGTGGGGGGGGGGGCCCGCCTAGCCTCAGGGGGCTTTCATCTTCCGTTGACAGCTGGAATAAATGGGTTAGCGACATGACATTTTTAGTTTGCACCTGAATAAAAAGTTATAACAAGTTAATGAAGAAAATAATTTTTAACAGTTAACAAGAGTATGAAGTTAATCTTATAATAGTGATTATTACAATAACACAACAATGAATACCAGAGATAAATATTTAGGCGTTTTCCTTGTTGAGGCGGACTAACAGTCATTCATGTCGGGTGATCAAGGAGGAAGGAAGGGAGGGGAGGAAGTGCATTCTATGGATTTAACACGTTCATTGCAATTCATGACGTCTTTTATAATCAGGTAACAATAATTACTGTTATTCCTGACATGGAATCAGATGATAAGAAGTAAGGGAAGGTCGAGTAAGACGGCGAATTGGATTTTTCTCGAAAATTACTTTAGATGAATTCCCCGATTCTGCATCATCAGACACCTATAGCGACCAGCTACCCGTGTCAAACCAAAAGATTCCATACGGTATTATGGTTTTTAGTTATTCCTACGCAACTTTTGGTTGATGCTAGGTAAGGGACAGCGTTCACTGAGTAAATATTTTTTTTATTTATGTATGTCATATTCGTAAAGAGCTAATTAAAACGTGTTCAATGATGTATAATTTTAATTTTGACCTGACTGCCTGACTAATTTTAAACCTGACTGCCACTTGTCCTTCATGCACCTCACTGGCACTCCAGTGAAAAATGAGCTTCTCATTAAAAAAAGAGAAAGAGGAAAAGAAGATAAAAGAAAACTGTGACAGTTGAAGAAGGCTAAAGTTAATAAAACTAAACGCAACAAACCTGCTGAAAATTCTACAAAAAAGAAGAAACTAGCTAAGGCATTAGCTACTTTCATCTAATGCTCTGAATCTAAAGACTCAACTCATTAATTTGAATTTCTTTATGTCGACGTTGATGACAATATGGGCCCATAGGATCTCGATAATGAAGAATGCATCATTTGCAGTGAGCAAAGAAAAACGGAATTGGGATTCGAATGTTTTATGTGCAAGCTCTGGCCCCATTCCACCTGTACTGGCTGGGGCAAAATCCAAGCCCATGGCGACGCGAATTTTGTTACTGATTTCATTTCTTAAGGTTTGAATTTAAAATTCCGATTGGTGATATTTCATTTGTTTTTTGCTGTTAGTTTAGCCCGATTATGTTGGTTTTTCTGTTATTGATCTCAAGAGTTTTAAATAGTTTTTTGATAGCATATGATGTTGATTTAAATTGTTATCTCAGTTCGTCATTTTACCCGACACCGTTCGCTATCTTACCCTCACAGTCGGGTAAGACGACGAAAATTACTTTTTTTTTACTAAAATGAAATTTTGGGGTCTCAAATTTGAAAATGAAATTTTTTAAAAATATAATTTTAAAGTAAAGAGTTGCAAGAAAATTTTGCCGAAGCAATAAACCTCCTGCAACGAATATTGAGAAAAATCATTGAATACAACGAAAATTCCCCAAAGCTTAAGGTCACCATTTTACCCGACTTTCCCCTACATGTGATTTATAAATAATCTTTTCCTGTGAGCCCAAAGTATGATGAAATCAAGCTTTAGCCTCTAGATACATGGTGTCCGAATAAATATTGAACTGATTAGTAACTGCTGAATCAGGCAATGTTCATTTAATGGTTCGAGACGATATTGTAGGAAATTATGAAACAGTACCTGTCTCTAAGTACCTCTACACTTCATGCAACGCGTCAGATTATGAATTCGCCGTATCTCGACCATAAAAATCTCACCTGCAGATTGCCACCTTACACAAAAACAACAACTTCGATATTACTCAATTACTAATGGAAAACGCATAAATAAAATTATAATGCTTATTCGCGAAACATCTATTTTTCCAAAAAACCTGGTAAAATGTTCCCCATTTGAATCCCCAGTCATTCGTAAAGAAGCGAACTTGTTAAATGAAAAACTTTGAAAAAAGATTTTTTTTTTTTACATAAATTTTAGAATACTGTTATTTTAAATATTTATACAGGGTGCCCACTAAAGTCCATTAACACCCTTTTAACTACCGAATGGTTGCAGCTATCTTCATAAGAGTAGTGTCTAGTATGGTAAATTGACTATGCGCTACGGGATGAAACCACTTACAGCGCCACCTGGTGGAAAACGGTGGAGTTAGCGTTATTATCTCTAAAACGGTACGAGATAGAGGAAAAAAGTGAATTACAAAGTTGTAGGACATCATCGATTTAGTACAGAAAGGCACGAATGAATGTCATGAATGCTGAAAACAGAACGCTTAAAATGCACATTTGCTTATTTGAGGCTTCCGAAACTGTAGCGTCACGAAATTTTCACGAAAGGATAAAAGAACATCTTTCGTACAAAAAACAGAACATAGTAAACAGAACATCGTAAATAAAGGTATCGTGTGATAACTAGTTGTTTTATTTTTCTTTCTAAGAATGTCTGTCACGTGTCAGTTTAGGAAATCGCAACCAAACAAATGCGTATTTTAAGCGTTCTGTTCTAAGCATTTACGTCCACAAGGTGTATTTTTGTACTACATCGATGATCAGTGATGTAAAATACCCAGGTATTTATTTTTAAGGGTAAATACCCAGGGTATTTACCTGGGTATTTATTTTTCAATTAACTCTATTCAGATAAAATACAGGCACTGCTGTGAAATATGATTTTTCTATATAATATAAATATGTATATAATATACATTGAGCATTAGGTAAGATAAAAAAAAAGAAATCTAATTTTATGAATCTTTTAAATTATATAAAGGCTAAAAATTGAATCAGAAAAAACAAAAACGCAATACTATATCATAGATGTTTGCGTGGCTTAAATGTTAATCCTTTTTTAATACAATGAGTAAGGGAATAATAATGTATTTGTTGCTTTTTAAAAATGTGAATTATTTTAACTAAATGAAGAAAAAAAATAATGAGTTTGGTTTCAAATGAGAAACAGCTGATAATAGAGACTAAAATGAAAGATACAATTGTTTATCATTCTTTTTGGATTAATTAGTCAAAGTACCAGAAATTGCTGATGAAAAGTTAGCAGATGTTTCAGTTCTAGCAGTTTTTAAAAGAGAATTATTCTGAAAGTAATATTCACTCATATTACATTCAACAAAGTTAAGTGATCTTTGTAACAACATTTCAGCAACAAGAAATTTGAATTCTTTTGTTGCTGAAACTGTTGTATTATTTGACGATATATTAGATACACACACTCACACAAAGTTTCCTGGTTAGATGGGATTCATCTGGATCATAAACAACAATACTTAAATGTTCTTGAAACTCTAAATTTGATGTAGTTGGAATTTGATTAAAAGAAAATTCATCATCTATTTTATCCCTTTCAAAACCTTTTTTTAATCCAATAGGACTTTTGAAACATTTTTTATGTATTTCTCCATTTTGCTTACGTTGGCATGTTTATACTCAATATTACAATACTTACATTGGATACTTTTATCCTTTCTTAACATTAAAAGCTCCAAACAGGTACGTTTTCCCTTTTTTCTACTTTTAACATAAAATATATAGTAATATTAATACATGTAAAGTAAACAACTATGTATTCACTAAATCAAAACAAGAATGTTTGACTTCCAGCACGGCAATGTGAGTAAATTATGGATCACAAGATTCATTGGCGCTGTCTATCTCTACTAAGAATAAAGGAGAATGGGTTTATGTTGGTGCTCTACAGGACAAGACCGCTAGGCCTAGAGCAACGAAATTTGTGAAAACATACTTTGAAGCGTGGGAATGTGCACCTCGTAGTCGGTTTTTTTTAAATTTTAATTCATTAAAATTTAAGAGACATTTTGGCATTTTTCCTTAATAACTTCCGAAAATATTACTCCATAAAAATGATTTTTACACCATCTGAAAATTTAAAAAATTATCCTTTTAATGATATCAATTAAATTGTCATTCGATTTTTTTCTCTAATTTTAATAAATTTAAAAAAATATTTTAAAGCAGAATTTTAAAATAATACTTTTCATTGTTACAATGAAATTCAAACTATTTTCATTGTTAAACGAAATATTTAATTGAGTGTTTCTCTTCCATTGTTGAAAGCTAAGATAATATCCTATTGGATTTTACTTGCCTTTTTTATTTGATGCAATTTATTTATGCAATCTGTAAGAGAAGCTCTCAAGATAGTAAGTATATTAGGAAATAATCCAGTTAACTGAACAATTATGGTTACTATGTTCTAATTCATTTTATCGGCATGTTTTAAGCCAGCTAACATGTCGCCCTATTTCGATATTGAAATCAAGTTTGTTAAATTATAGTTCGTGTCGATTACGTACAATTAGATGTTACTTGACTCCATAAGGGACATTCAAATAGACAAGGAACAGAACAAGTGCAAAGCTATGTAAAGAACGCGGGTTAAATCTCTATCGCAATTTGAAGTTTCAAATTACTTTGTTAAGGGAACCATGAATATCAAATTATGCATAAGGAGTCTGTTGAAATTATATTTCCGGCGAAAAGATGATTGCCGAAGGCGACTTGTATAACATAAACGGTGCTAAAAATTATTACTCTATTGTAAGTGTCATAGCTTCAAACCGGAAAAACTAAATTATCTCCGATCCCGTTTAAGTTTTAGAATACTTTATTCTGAATCCTGTTAGCAATTGGATTATTTTTTATAATTTAGTCAAAACTTGAAAAAAAATTATAAACTATGTATTATGTATATAAATTTTATATGTTTGATTTTGAATCACCATTC
>BGPR01009950.1:34404-54920 GCA_013235015.1 Araneus ventricosus | reverse complement strand
CCATCTAAAAAATAACACTTGGGTGTATCTGCAGCGTTGTTGTACACTGCACTTAATAAGATTTCCACAACATTCCGCTGTTCACTATTTAACTGCATAGTATAACTATTAGCTTTAGCCTGCTCTTCCACAACATCAAAGTTCGCTCTCTCCAAAACACTTGCAGGCAAATCTACAGTTGGTAGATGCAGTTTTTGGAGACTTAAATTGTAGGATGTAAGCAGTTCCTCAATATCTGCAAGTGCATAGTGAGGTCCAGTCTGCTCAGAATAACGATGCACAAAGTCCTCACAAAGTGAAACTTGATGCTGCACCCATAAATCTGGAACATCCTCCACTTCTCCAAAGCCACAAATCATTGCGAACAGCATGCGCAACTGTCTCGGAGATTGAAATTGTGCAGCTTCATTCAAAGCATCATGCCACTGCTGGTCACCTCGAAGAAGTCCATACTCCTGACATGCTTGTTGAAATGTAATGCATCTTAACCCATTTACGGTCAAAATATCATCAAAACTAATGGCCCCAGACTTGCGCAGTAGTAGCATCCTCAAATAGTACCTCTCAGAATCCAGTATACTAACTACTGGCAGTCTCCCAATAACATTTTGTCCACCACGTTGTCGCTTCTTCCAATTTGTGGTACTCTTATCAAACACATAATATTGTGGAATATCTGAGTAAGAAATGTTGCGAGCTGAAGGATCATTTTTGTTTAGTTCAAACCATGATGTTAGTGTTGTTTTTCTTAAAGCAGCTCGTTCAATTGCTTGGGCTTCTTGACCGTCTTGGTACACAATCGGCTGTTGCTGTGGTAAATGCACAGCTAAGCGCACTACAGTGTGGGATTTATGCGACAAATTAAATTCATTTAAACGCCACATGGCTTCAGGTGCACTAACATACCTACCTTCAACAAAACTTAAAATTTCATCATGATCCAGAGCACCTTCTTTTTGTATTTTGACCGAGGCTGCATCATGTCCTTTGTATACATATTTATATAAGTATTTGACACTTTTAACTGAGGCACAAACTTCAACATTAATATGCGCATTAAATTTTTTAAGCAACCAAGGATTATAGGGGACAACCCATCTGTTATCGATGGAATATTTCCCTACCTGGACAGGTTCAGTGGCTCTTCTGCGATAAATAGGGTATCCATTAACATTTTCCTCTGTATCATCCTTGAATTGTTTCGGAAAACTTTTGCAGCACTGTCCATCTCTCATGCATGGAGAATTTATATTTATAGTTCCACATGGGCCATGTACCATGCATTTTGTCACAATTTGGAAGAGTCTAAGATCAGTGCAAGGATCTGGAAGTTCTGCACTCACAAACTTGTCAATGTCATCTTTAGTGCGAATTTATCTTTCTGAATCTAATGTTAGAAGAATGTGGGCATGAGGCAAACCTCGCTTTTGGAACTCAATAACATAAATATAGGCCAAAACAGTTCCAAATATTCCATGCTTGCAAATATCTTCTAAAAGTTCTTTTAATTTCATATTAAATACACGTACAATAATATCAGGTCGGTCTTCAGGACGTTGCACACCCTCCATGCTATTTAAAATTTCAGACCAAGATGGGTTGCAAGTAAATGTCAGAAAGAGATCTGGCTTACCAAACTTGCGTACCATAGCCATTGCATCTTGGTAATTTTGTTGCATATGACGTGGGCTCCCTTGGAAAGAAGATGGCAGTATTATAAGTTTTCCAGTGCGTATATTTTCATTATGTGCTCGACACTCTAAAGCATCTAAAAGCCCCCGATAAAGTTCAATTCGCAAATCTTTTTGATTTTGTCGCAAAAAATGTAAACGTGAGCCTTCGGTTTTAACATATGCATCAACAATATATTGCTGAAAAAGCTTACCACTATTGTGCAAAATACTGAAACCTGAGTCTGTATGCATAATATTGTAGTTGAGTGACACGGGTGCGCTTTGCTGTTCTCCTTTCTTCTACATGTTCCATTCCAGTGTTCCAACTACTCTCGCCCCTTGGAAATAGCAAAGGATAGGTCATTGGATCACAGCATTGATTTAAAGGTGAAATGCTTTGGCATGTATTCCCAACTGGGTACACACAAATGTCTCGGTTGGCTGGGGGCTCTCCATTATCACCTACAAATATAGCTGCTACTTCAGTGCATAAAGTAGGAGCATTATAGCGCCGCATATCCAAATTTTTATCTTCCAAAAATACCATTTTCACTGATGTAGTTGGGTGCTCTTGTACCAATCGGTGCATTTGAAGATAAGACTGAGCAAAGGGATTGATTTCCCTTAACATAAAATCAAGTTTTTCAAATACATGTTGCAAGCAATTTTGATTGTTACTCAAGCGTTTCTCTGTTGCCTCACTGGAGTCAAATATATAAAGTTGTCCGTAACTTTCTTTATGTTGGTCACTTGCATACAGGGGGGAAACTCTGTGGTACACTTGACCATGTAAACGGTAACAGTATGGCCCAGTTCCACGTGGTGGTTTAATTTGTGCTCCCATCGAAGCGAATGCAAAGGCAGAATTGTATTCCCGAATTCGCTGTCGATAATTTTTAGCATCAGGTGAATTTTCAGTTAGCAATACTTTCAATAGTTCCGGTGCATCCGGAAATGCCGGTAACTGAACCTTTCCATCATGGCAACATTTTGTATACTTATGGGCAGTATTTTTCTCTTCCTTCCAATAAACAGCCCCACAAAAACCGCACTGTTCGGACATAGTTCCACAATTATGCTCCTCAACATCGTTTCGAATACACACACGTTTTGTTCGACGGCGATTATCGGCTTCGTTTCGAATACGTCGTCTTATAGTGGATTCCTGAACTGTTTCCTGACTCCGTTCAGTACGCCTTTGTTCATTTCGGATAATATATCCAACAGCACGACTTAAATTCATTATTTTTACAAATTTCCAACTACTAAAAATAGTTTTCAATAAACGTGATCACACGAAGCAACTTTAGACTTTCCGCGGATGTAAACAAATCAAACTTGCGAGCTGTTGCCAAACGGCGATTAAGAAATTCGACCCTTTTTTGTCGCTACGTAAGAGAATTATATATATAGATTATCCAAATAAAAATTTTAACCACAAGAGTGAAAATACATATTCTCACACAAGAACACACTATTCTTTTATAACTCAAAGACTGTGCCAATTTTATTAAAACAGTAAACAAATAAGAATAAAATAAAATCAGCTGCCTTATTATCGTTTGAGTGTTTTAGGTGGGAAAAATATGTAAAATATTTAAATCCATGAAAAACAAGATATCGAATATTAATGAATGATATATCAAGATAGGCTAAAATTTTCCAGTGCTTTCAAATGTATTCATTTTTAACTGAATCCTTAATGAATAAAAAGATAGAAATTTTTGAACTTGAATAAAAATGTTTGAAAGAAAGGTGAGAAAAAAAAGAGTAATAAGAAAAAAGGATTGCAACAAAAATGCTCTGAAATAATACATGTCAAGAAGAGTGGAAAATAATTTTTTTTCTGTTTTCACACTCTTGCATTTCTTAGGTTTTTCTATTTTGTAATGTAAATTTAATAAATTCGATTTTTCTGAATTAATTCTTCGTAATTATTGCGACTCTTGTTATTAGAATTGATATTAATTTGTTTTTCCTATTTGAAACAAAATAAAAATAAAAAACATTAGTGAGATCTTTATTGTTGTGTTGGAGAATTACATATTAGACCGAACAATTCACAGGAATACAGATTTTGCTTTACTTAATAACATTTTATTTAAAACAGGCATTTAGGCAACTGATATGTTGTTCTACAAGTTAAAATATCAAGGATTATATAGTTAACCAAGGCTGTTATTTCTTCACCAATAAAAAGCGAATTAATTTATACTTTTTCTGAATGTATTTAATCAGAAGCTCAGAATATACTTATATTATTGCATTTCAAAACGAAATTATTACGATACAATTTAGAATATCAACAAATAATTAAGAATTCAGACAGTGATTCAAAAAATAAAATTGGTTTGTAATTCCAACGGACAGAGAATATTAATGAGGATGAATTCGAACTATGCTTAGTAAAGAAAATTTCAAAAGCATAGCATGTGTAATATAGAAAAATATTTAGACATTTTGAGCGATCGGAAGATATTATCATATTTTAATAATTCTTTTTTTTGTTACTTAAGTATTCACTAATCACAATATAGTAACTGGAAATATAAATTTTATTTTTTTCGCTCCACCCTCCTGAATGTATATTCGAAATGAATATTCTTCAGAAAATAATATTTATACAGATTGCATCGTAAAGGCAATGTTTAACTGTTTTATCTATGAGCATCTGTAAATAATGATAAATTTTATGGAAGCAGCAGTCACCATTTATGAAATGTGTGATCTCGAGACCCTGAAAAAGATAAAAACTATGATGGTACCATTTTCTTGAAATATATAGTTAAAACGGACTTTAAAACACATTTTGCTGTAGTTAAGAGACATTTTATTGAAGTTCAAACATGAAAATATTTTCTCTAATAGTAAAGTAAAACCCTCAGTAGTAAATTTATTTATAAGTTCTGAAACAGTGTGTTTTAGTATTCCCATCGATTATGTCTTTCTTTTAATATTAGTAAATATATGCTGTCTTTTAGTAATTAAAGCCCTCCTTTGAGACACATAAATTTCGGCAATCTGGAGTTTCGAAGAACTCCACCTTAATCGAAGTTAGAAATTTAATTCTTATTAAAATTTTGAAAAAAGAAAGCGAGATTTTACTTTAGTTACATTAATTTATCGTTCTGAAATAAAAAGAGTAATATTTTGGGATGGACCTCGTAATTTTGAACCACGGTTATATGAACAGGACGATATCTGAACGAGGTACACCAGCTTTCGCTTCCGGCCCTTTTTTGCCTTAAACCCAGTAGGGTAAGTTGTGTTGGGGTGCGTTGCGTGCACCACAGCAGCGGGACGACGTTTAACCACGATGTATGATTTAACACATTAGTTGTCACGGCTCATGTCTGAGATACGAAGAATCTATACAATTATATTACTCCTTCTCTGCTATCTCTTAACTACAGTGGAGGAGGGATCATCAGATAAGATAGCAGGTATGAATCGTATTTGATGCCGTACGCATCATATTTGATTCATACGTCAATCAACATGCTAGCGTACAACAGGCACCATACACGACGGATTATCAGGAGGATCGGGTTTCGAACATGGAACTCTCCGGTCCCAAAGCCGAGACATTACCAGTAGGGGGAGAGAGAGAAAAGTTGATAATTGGTCTGTCACAGGTTTTTTATTAAACTGTTTTTGATAGGTGTCACCTCTTAAATGCCTTGATCTTCTTATTTTGTCTAAGATACTTAAAAACTGCCCTTGTATAAAAATTACATGCGTTTTACTAACTTAAGCCTAGACACATCGAGACTCAACCAGCCAAGTGTTGATGGGTTAATTTTTTATATGGCCGCGAAGAACTGCCATATAAAGAATTCTTAAATTTGTCTATGTTATTAAAAAACTTTTTAGAGTTGTGCTTTATGGATGTGTAATAATATTTATGGTCACGTTTCTTAATCAAAAGTTATGAGGCGAAGAAACCCCGACAATAAATTGTGAACACCCTGTATTTCCATGCATAATATTTGAGGCTTGTCATCTCTTGGTTCTACAGATATACAGCATCTTAAGAATTAACTTCAAAATCTCCTTTTTTTTTATAACTTTTCTAGATTAAAAATTTGGTAACATTGGTGTTAAAAAAGTTAATTATGGATATCTATACTTATAAAAGGCAATGTTTGTGTGCGTGCGTGCGTGTGTGTGTGTTTGTCTGCGATGTCCAGACGAATCTATCGCACTTACAGCCATGAAATTTGGTACACAGGTAGTCGTAATGGTGACTGAATGCACCTCGAAGCCGAAATTTTAAATTTTAATCTAGAATTTTTTTTATTTAATGTTTTGTGTTGTTTTGGTTGATTTTTCGCACTAATTTCTCGATAGAATGGATTCGAATAATTGTACGACAAAAATAGATAGACCATTGGAAAGAGCACGCGATTTCCGTTCTAATGAAGTTAGTTTTGAATTTCTAACGCAATTTACTGAATTTTGAGAATTTTTTAAAAATAGTCAGTTTCACCACCTAAATATTAGTTTTGTTTTTAAATTTTTTGCATCCGGCTTTCTAATAACACTATTATTTTCAATTTTTTTCAGCTTATAACTAGAACGTTTCTCTCTGATTTAAAACAAGAACGGTTAAAATATCTTTTCCCGTTTTTTTAAATTATATTATTCCTGGGCAGATGAAAGTCATTTTTGTCGAGCGAAATTTCTTCAGCGACAGTCTTTCGGAACGCAGCTTTCAATTTGATTGGTAAGGGTCAGGTGACGTCATAACCTTTGGAGCTTTTTGTCATGTTCTAAGAATTTTTTTTCATTTTGTTGAAGTCCTGATTCCACGGGCAAAATTTTTTTTATATTGTTTTGGATTAATGTACTCTGTACTGTTTTTCTACATGTTATTATCGCGGAAAAATCTATAATGTGTATCTTTTGTTTTAATTTTGTTTTGAAAACTTTTCCGTGTCATTGTGGGCGATTTTTTTTTTATTTTGTTGAAGTCCTGATTCCACGGGCATCGCCGTGCGCGTACTGCTAGTTTATTATAAACTTTAAAGCTAGTACTGGTGCCAAATGTTAAAATTTAGATTTATATATCAATTATTAAACCAATACTGGGTGCTGAAACATGAATACAATAACATGCGATTTTGCAACACTTAATTGAGCAAGTACCTACCTTTACAGTTACCTAAAAATTATATTTGGCCGAAGATGCAGGAAGAGCTGAAAACATATTTAGCACAAATGCAATTGTGAAAATAATTAAAGAGATTAAAACAGAATCAGAATTTTAAATTTAAAACTTTTTCATTTAAAAATTTTTTATTTTAGAAATATACTTTCCACAACATTTTAAGTTATAAAAATAGAAATAACAAAATTTTAAAGATGCACAACTCAAAAGATATTTTGTAATCAACAATGATATATATGCGCGTATATTTTTATTTTTAGCACACTTCTTCATCAAATTATTAAATGAAAAAAACCTTTTACCCTATTCTCAGTGGCCAGTATGAGAAGAATATGTACTGAAATTTATTGATAATTTCCACATAATGTTCAGCGTCGCAACACAGGTTTCGTGAATCTTTTGAAGCAACACTCATAATGGTTATGCATAATCAAATTTTCCGCACAAACTTTAAGAAGAAGTGTTTCCTCTCATCGTGATGCTACATACCAGCAAGCCTTGTAGTAAAGCACTGAAAATTTTATGCCTACAATGCTTCAGCAGTACTTTCTTCACTATCACAATCGTAACGGAAAAGAAGCTTTCGAAGGGCAGGCAGTTCAATATTTCCAACAGAAGGCTTATTCGTTTACTGCAGTCCAGGATTGCTGACAAGGCGGATTGAGTAATTTAATCCAAATACCGGGACTGGATAACTTCATCCGTGCAAAATAAGTTCGCTCCATCTACAGATTGTCGTAGAGCGTAAAATAACACCACAACGCTATCACAATGGCCTCCATTCCATACGTAAACATATAAAACGAAAAACTCAGTTGACACCGTTCAATACTTCAAGACTATCAAACTTGCAGAAAAACAAAATATGACATAAACTTTTTTTAGACACGAACCTTCTCTTTCTAATTCCCAACTGAAAACAATTGCTGGGACAAGCTTCCTGAAGGCCCAAAGGCTTCCAGCAGCCCACATGTGCAACCACTTCGAACAAGTCTGGACCAGTCAAATTTTAAAATCACACAAAGGATTCTTTCAGTCAGGCAATGCTTAAACCTTTTTACACAAAAATTCATACGCGGAAGAAGATGGCGAGCAAATAGTTCCGTTAAATTAATTTCATTTATAATTTAATGAACTTGAAACAATAAAGGAAAAGACATAAAAAGTTAAGCCAGTTAATATTTAAGTTGATTACTAAGTAAATAATTAAGTAAAATTTAGATATTTAATAAAAATGTTAAAAATTACCGTTTAAATTTCAAATTTGCCAGAGATGGCACACGATACTAAATAAACTTTGGTGGCGAAGATTTAAATATTTAAAAATACTGATAAAACCGAAAAGTGATATAGTTGCATTTTTTGCAATCTAACAATTGGATAAATCTGAAACAAATTACTGAATAATAGCATCTTACAACCAGAAATTTAAGTCAAAAAATCTATCATGATCATATATTTGAACCTGGTAAATGCACGAAGGTCTAAAAAAATGGAGGGTTAGTGAAATCCAAATAATATTAAAAATTTTTTACCGCAATAGTTTTTTGTAGAAAAACTAGATACTACCGTATAAATAATGAGTGAGATATTCCATTTTCGAAAACGCATCTTTGGCACGTAATTTCAATCAGTTAAATCATTGATTGCAGAATACACATGAGTTGATAATACCAAAATTTTGGAGACGTAAAAGAGATTGTTAATATTCAAATCAATCATTTAGTCATTATTTTACCTGCTGGAATTTATTTACCTACACTGTAACTTCACTTGAGCAGTAACTCTTCTTAATATTAAAATGATCAAGGGATCTGAGAGTAAATTAATAATTTTTTACTCATTGTGTTTCTACACTCGATGAAATTTCTTCCTGTAGTGAGACAATGAATAGACTGCAAAAAATAAAAGTTAAGTAGTATACATAATATTTATTATGAATATTTATACATTTACATAGTATAAGAAAGAAAAAATCTTAAATTCAATTATAAAATTGATAATATATCGAAAAATACAAATATTAAAAAAATCATCTTCGTCATCAACTTTCTCCGTCTTCGGCCATTAAAAATCATGTAAAAATCAACGGCTTCTTCTCCAACATATATTTTTACGCTTTTAAACTATTTATTTTCTTTTTCCATTGTTGGGAACTTTACCTGCAGGCAGTTTTTATTTTCAGGCAATTGTATTTTCTCTGATCATGGTTTTTCTAAACGAAAGGTATGCTTTCTTAATCTCATATTTATAAATAAATGATCTTCAATGTGAAGGTGAAAAATTTCTTTAGTCTTTCAGTGCTTGCTTACTATGAGACTCAAAATAAAGGCAACATTTTTTAAAATATTTTATCCCAAAATGTTAATAATCAACCTATCTGTAGTGAATTTATTACTTGTCTCGACCTCGATATTTCATTACTCGTGATTGTACACTCTGTCATAATTTTTAAATCGTTGTTGGTCCGAAATCAAGAACAAATGTCTACGAATATGGAAATAGTGTATAATTTTGACAGAACAAAACAGAAGAAGTTTTGACAGAAGTACAAAAAAATGTATCTGCTTCCTAGGAACAGTCCTGTATTTGAAAAATTCTAGTTCCTAATTTTAACTGAATTATGCCTTCAAATTAAAGTAGCAGATCTCGATTTCCTATGATTAAGGGAGTCGAACACATATGCTAGCTCCCTCTTCTCCTAAAGTAGTGCACTATCAATGCCAGAAAAATCCATTTCTCATGGACAGTACTGTATTTGAAACAAACTATTTACCTAGTTTAACTGAATCAAGCCTTCAAATTAAAATCGTAAATCTCGAACCATGCATTAAAGGCAAAATATATACATAAAACCTTCTTTCACATATAGAGTAGCTGGTTTTTAATATTGTGGACACTTCAATTTAATTAATTAATTTATGTTTCAGAATATCATCAATTATAGAAACGAAATAATTAACACAAAATTTTATGAAAAAATATGAATTTGAATGACTCATCCAATTATTTTATACATCATAAAAATGCTTACGTTCATACAAAATTGATTTTACATTTACGTTATTTTTTCAAAGATAACAAATGTTAAAAATTGCATTAAGGAAAATCGATTTCATGAATGTGTGTTCTTGACTAAATAAAGAATAACAGAAATGTCATATGAGTTTGTTTGTATCTTGCCAAGTAATAAAGCAAATAACATAACACAAAATTTTATGATGCATAAAATTTTAATTCGAATCCACAGTGTAAAAATGGTCTCAAAAGCATCGTGTCCATCAGTCTAAATCAGAGCAAGATGGAAAGCATGTTAAGCATAGCGATTTTGTGTTTTTTAGGTTTGTTTGTTAGCGTACAGGGGTTGTCATTTGCACCAGAAAACTTGGCAAAATATGAGAAATGCTGGAATTATTCTAATTGCCTTTCAAGTAAGACTATGAAATTTTGAAGAAAATGTGAGAATAAAGTAATGGAAAAATTGTTGATTAAAAATGAGATCAGATTTCTAATCTATCATCAATATTTTTAATAGATTTTTTGTTATAATTTATTGTCGGAAACAAAGATGATCGTAGAATTGTTTGAAATTTATTCCAAATTTTTTACGGAATTTATTGTTATTCCTTATTGTCAAAAGTAGATTCAGATCGCAGAATTGGCTGCAATTTATTCAAAAATAATATTAACATAAACCTATTATTCTTATTTATTCTTTAAATTAAAATTCGTTTGGAATTTAATAGTTCATTTAATTTTTCTTAACTGGCAGAATTAATAAAAGTAATAAATGTTAAACAATCTTTTTCAATCATGCAAACGAAAAAATTTTGAATCGTTGTGCAATTTCTTAAATTTGCACTTGTATTTCTTGTCAGGGAAATTAAGTTTGTCCGTCATGTGCAAATTCAGAATTTCGTAATCTATTTTTTTAATTGTTATTCTTAGAAAATAGTTATTGATAGAAATATTCGAAATTCTATAGAGATGAATTTGATTATTGAAATTAATTAAAAACTTACTTTTATATAATGACTAAGATATTAAACATATATATAGAATTTATGACCGGCTTTACCACTGTGATATTCAGATGAGTTTTAAATATGTTTCTGCAGCATATATATATATATTGTTTCTGTAAGATATATATATTGTTTCTGTATTAAGATATTAAGTTTAAGTATGTACTAAAAATCTATATAAACAATTGCATTATACATATTCTTTTATTAATGTTTATAATTTATCCTTCCCTTATCTAAACAACTATGATATCAAATTCCAGTGAAAGTACATGACATATTTTTTAAAATTAATAATGCAAGATTTTTTTCTTGCTTTCTTATACCATCTCCATACATAAATGAATCGCCACTTGCAAATTCTGAATAAATTAAATTAATTTTAATTTACTTTGGTATTTAATTTGCATTAATATTTTCTAAAATAAAACCATCAAATCGTAAAAATTCGTTGAAAATCAAAATGGAAAAACAGATCATCTGCGTATTCTTTCAAAAATGAGATATATGTACCTATGCGGTAGTATCATAATATTATCACATGGAAGTACGAGCGTTGGCCGGAGACCGCAATATTAGTGTCTTTGTCGCTACCTTTGAAATTTTGAGTTCCTGAAAGCCTCTTGTCACTGACCGTGTTTTTGGAAAAATTCAGGCTAACGCATGATAATCAGAAATTCGCACTCGAAAATTTATAATGCATTATATTTTTAGAGTACTAATTTCAGTTTCTAGTCAACAAGGATGACTTCGATTTGAATTCTGTGTTTCAAATTCTGCGAATATGAGTTGAATTATAATAAAGCAAGGGATTATATTAAAACACTAATGATATGAAAAAAAATCTTTTGGAATTTCTTAAAAAATCATGTAGGATGGTTGTGAGGTCTTGGCCCACTGTTTCCGGGGTCAAAGATCAACAGACTTAAAGAAGTCACAGAATTCCAGCATTTTAAATTTAATAAGAATGTTGCATAAATTGCTATTTTACAAATTTATATACATTTGGTATATACAATTCAAAAACGAAGATAGGCAAGTCCCGGATATAGATCGTGAGAGTTAATCACAAGCGGAACTTGACTTCGTCGAAGTTACTAACGGTGTGTATACTTGGAGATGCAACTTTATCGTAAAGTTCAAGGAACTATGAGAGTTCAACAGTCTATAGTAACCCAGGGCGAGTTATGGAGAATACCGAATGTCGGAGTAAAATATCGAGGTTGTAAGCGCACGATAATATGCACAGTCCCCCACAGCGACGCTTCTAGCTAGGCTTTGATTAATAAATACTCAAAATGAGAAGGAAAAACACCTAGGGTTGGTATATGACTTCGATGTTGTAAAAACGCTCGATAGAATGCAGAAGTTCACCATAGTGAGTCTTCCAGCCAAGGCAGGCTCATTGATACTCAAGATGAGTTGAAGAAATACAGAGAGTCGGTATTAGATATCGTGGTTTTAATGAACGCTCGATAGAATGCAACATTCCACTACAGGGACTCGTCCAGCCAAGGGTCTGGCTAAAACAGGGTCAAGAACGCCCAATTCGTCCAAGTTTGCGGATCTTAAATCAACACAATGGAGTTAACTCTCCGCGTGTTTTCCCCATCTCTCACTCCCTCTTCTCTCTTTTACTCCTTTTTGAAACACCGCACTTTCAGAGGCCAGGGGAGTGGATGATGAATTATTTCTCAGTGATTTGTCCCGAAGCTGGACAAATCACCCAACCGCAATCGTGCGCCTTCCTCCATGGAGATGATTGAATGCGGTCAATATTGACATGCGGTCTTTCTCGGCTACACGCGGATGGTCTGTGAATGTCAAACGGTATCGCACTGCCTGGACCCCTTTAGTTATCCGTAAGGCCGCGCAGTTTTATAACCACTTACGCTCCTCTTGCGTTGCCCCGGGAATTTCGTTGGTAGTCGTCTCTGTCGTAGGAAAGAGGTAGGGAGACGTCACAACGCAATATTTTTAAAACCATATAGTACAGATTCACTTTAATTACTTTAATTTACATTTTTTATTTAATGCATATTTCGATTAATGTGAATCTCGTTTGAACTAATCTTTCTTCACGGTGTGTTTTAGCATCACTAAAATATTCTTATTTTCTTTTAAAACTAACTCAAATTCCTGTAAATTGGTGAAATACATCTGTCACTTTAAAAGAATAAGGAAACCATAAAACAAGCAATTATTTATCACATTAAAAAATTCATAAAACTTTCAAGCAAATATATTTTGTGTCATTAAAAAAATTTAAAAATTATTGCATTCAATGTTACTATACTCATGAAGTTTCTAAAGTAAAAGTTTAGGTACTGATTATAAGGAAAAGATTTACGATGGTCATTTAATGAATTTATTCTTTATAAAATGTTCAAGCATTAATTTTTTTTATATCTGTTAGATGAAAACTTCAAATTAAATCGAATAACATTATATATTATGGTGTGATATATTTTATCAATTTCAAATATTATAAAAAATTATTGTTTTTTATATAATTATGACCAACTAATTAGTCAAAAAGCATATGATTTTTATGCCTTGCAAAATTTAGCATTTTTAAGCATTTTTTAGATAAACGATTAAATAATCTTAAAATCTATAAAGAAATTAAGGAATTAACACAAGGAAAATTCTATCAATTAAAAGCTAACATACTTTTATTGTTTCAGATGGAAAGGAACCTCAGAAAATTAATGAATGCATCCAAATATTGAGACCAGAGGTAATAACTTTTGTTTACTATTCAAAATTCTTTCAAAAGTCTTAGTTTTCAAACTGAGATTTTATAGCTGAATCTTTATGAATAAAGGTACAAAATGTCTCAATTATTTTAATTATCACATCTGAAATTGGCTGTAACAAAAAATGTATGATTAAAAAATCTCTTTGTGACACGTTTATTACACTGTCACAGAGAGAAACGCCTCACTAGTTTAGCATCCGATTCATAATTTATCTTTATCACCACTTTATACCTTCGAACTACATTTCGGTTGGCTATGCATGCGTGGAACTTTATTGAAACAAAATTACAATCTTAGATGCTGAAAGAGTTTTGAGTTAAAAATAACAAAGAATAAAAATTTAAACAGTTATAAAACATTACAAATATAAGAAATATTTTACCAAAAGCATGTCAGTTTAAAATTTCTTGGAATTTTACTTAGTGTTGAAGTTCCTGCTTAACTTTAGATGGTCTTTTGTGCTGTTTGAAGTTAATAATAAATTAAAATACCATATCACAATGATCTGGAGATAAGTTCCTCATTCTTTCATAAAAATTCCATAAGAATTCGAATCCTAGCGCGAGAAAGAGGAATCAACATTCCTATTTGACGTCATAGTTGTTGCATAACATCTGATGTAGATTTAGGAAGGTGATATGAATTTTTTGGAGGACACTCCGTGGTGTAGGGTGTAACTTCTAGATGGACTAAGTCTAGGTGAAGTTAACTTCTCCAGGATTGATAGAAGCGAGATTTATTTATGTAGATGCTGAGGCAGTCGGCACATACAACTATTGAAGATTCAAGTGCGACATGTTAACCTGCATGATACTGCCTAACTCGGCTTCCGATCTATCATACCTGTATTCACTAAAATCAGAAGTATTCCATCGCTTGTGACTGGTGATGAAGTCGAATCAAGACTACTCGTTAATAAAATAACAAGTTTAATGAAACAATTAAATTATTAAAATACTAAATCATAAAATCATTATACAGCTAATCAAATAATACAAACAAGGAAGAGCAGAGCAAAGCAGAGCAGAGAATGAGCAGTAACAATCAGTGCTTATATACAGCAACATGCTCGACGCTATTGGTTGATAGACGACATCAAAGAGGGCGGATCCGATCTGCATAAAAACGCAATTCAGGATGTTGCCAGATGCCGCCACAAGGGAATAAAGCTACCTTCTTCAACACAGCCACATAAACATTTGATATAAGATGGAACCGGTGGATATAAGTCGGAAAGGGTCCATAACTGTTGCAGAATGGATTTCTGTTCGGGTTACTCTGGAAAGACTTTAGAGTAGAATATGAGATCTGAAATGCAACAAAAGACTGCTACAGGTGCTCTTTGGAAATGAAATAAAGAAGAGAAAATGATACACTAGATAAATATACAACTCAGGTGGTACATAAATTTTCGATAGAACTACAAAACAGTTGCAGGAATAACATACGATGGGTGTATCACTTCGGATGGCAAGTACTTTGAATCGTCATTTTAGGTGCTTCATTGCTTTGTTCCTGGTCCTGATTGCCATTCTATCTTTCATGCTGCCTAATACTTATAATGTTCTTTCAGGCAACTGTGTTGTTGTTCTGTTGCAAAATAATGTTATACTTCTAATGTTTATATAAATAGTGTATTTAACGTAATAATATTTATTGATATTTATAATGCTGTAATTTAAATTATGTATTTAATTATAAGTTTTCATGGCTATTTAGTATATCTCCAACCTTCATACAATTTAATATAACTATTCGAAGATTCTTTTAGAGAGAAACTGAAATTCCTGTCCCTTCAATATGAATATCTTTCTGAATTTTAACGGTTCTCAACTGGAGGTTTTATATAATTTGCCCTACATATCTGGCTCAAAATTATGAAAAAAATTAGACTATGCTTCGCAAATGCGCAGTTAAAAATCATTTACTATAAATACTCATATTTCCTAGAATATTCAAAACATTTATTTTTAATTTTATTATAATGTTTCGCTACCATATTGTTACGTATGATTTCGTTGAAAACTTTACATGTTATAAGTAAAACACGTTCTGAAAATCATGGGATTTTTTAAAAAAACCCTTATATATTCCTTATATTTTTATGAAAATGCATGTATGTATTGGGCAATCTATTGTATGCATTGAGTTCAAATCTATTAATTACGTAGTTGAAGCTCAGGGATAGTTGCACGAGCTTCCTGTAGAAGTCCGAAAAATTATGTAAATTCGAAAGTATCCGGATGCTTTTGAACAAGTAATGTATATTGTTTTATTTTTATTTCTGAAAGTTTTATTCATTTTTTTCAATTGCTTATAGAATCAGCTATTCTGATTCCAGGTGTATTGGTAAGGAGTAGTGTTCCGTTATGAATTTTAACTTTTTTTAAGACCAGGTTGGTCTCCCGCTGAGTGAAGTGTATTCCGTTCCTGTCTGTGACTTTGTACCTTTATTAAGAAGAAAAGGGGAAAAGAAAGCAGTAGAGAGGTTTCACTATACCTAGAAAGAGGAAGAAAGCTCTTTTTTGCTATTCCTCCGGGAATCCGTTTTCAAAAGTTGTTTTGAGATTCGAATTATCCCAATCCAATGAAGTCATTATTTATTTCAGGAACTCAAATCACTCTACCAGTCCAAGTAGGATTTTTACCCATACAAAGGCGAAAACTTTTACGATGCAGTAAAGGAATACTGCGAACTGGATGATGCCAAAAAGGTTAGTTTTCGTTATTCATACTAAAAAAATAAACTTCTTAAAATTATATTTACAGTAGATATTTATTAAATTATAAGCAATGTATATGAAATGACAGAACATTATGTTCAAAAGGAAAACAACAATGAATTTAAAAATTTTTTGTAAAAACTTCAATTTTAACTATTCTATAACTATTGAAGACCAAATAAATAAATAATACTTATAAATACAAATATGAACATAGAGAAAAATGAACAGAGTCACATCTAAGACTATCTATAGAGAATTGTATATGAATTAAAACTAACAAAACTTGAAAAAGGCAATCCAAGAATTGGAATTTTAACCATTAAAGGATAGGGTGGGCCGAAAATTTTTTTTAGAAATCGATCTTGGCATATTGCGGAAAAGTGTACACGAGATATGTTAAAACCCTCTAAAAATTTCATCAATTTCGTTTAATAAGTAGACGCGCCCCTTTGCTATTAAGGTATCCGAATACGTTCGGAGCAATTTTTTTAAAAATTGTTATATAGAAACACCATAACATGTTTTTTAGATTTGAACTTTATAAATATTAATAATAAAGTATTATTTTTGAGTACAATGGAATATATCTATGTTACACACTAATGAGTTGCCACTAAGGTACCTAATTCTGGAAATGGACGGTTCCACAAAAGAATCATATTCGTATCCTGGACTGTGAAAAAATCCAGCTGTCAAATTTTATCAAATTGACTGTACTCTTCAGCCTTTGTTTCTGAAAGATATCAAAAAGCTAAGTACTGGACAACAATATTTGTATCACATCTGTCTTGCCATGAAAGATGATACTTGATCTTCTAGCGTGACTGACAATAGCCCGGGTAAACTCAGTCATGCACAATGGCTGACCCCCGCAAACCGTTTGTTACGATTATACATTGGCACTCCATGTCCATCACAGAATCTTATAATACTCGTGAAGTATGTAATGCTGGTTTATGCTTTAAAGTGGTTTGAGATAAAAAAAAAAAGAAATCGAATCACCAGTATAGTTCCCATCATTTCTGGAAAATTATTTCTCTTGCAAGGCAGCTTCCAGACAATGTTAAGCAAATTATTTACAAAATATTCTCAAACAATGCATATTTTGCGCATACCGAACATCTATTATTAACAATGCTACATGATTCTAGAAAATACATCCGGGAATTAGCAGTTAGGCGTATTATCGGCGCCAGAGATAAGAGGAGAAAGAACTCCGGTGGTTTGCGTTTTCTCATGTTCCTAAACTTAATTTCGAAGCAGCCGATTATATTGATTTAATTGATTGCTGAAACTGTGTTGTAACAGAGCCACCTATTACAATGCAAATAAAGGACAAAGACTTGAAAGAAATGTGCAAGGAACAGTTTCCAGTATTAAATTTCTAGGAATTTCCATGACGCACGCAATCTGATGAATGATGTGTTAAAAAAATATCTGAAGCTGCAATGAAAGTTTATGGTGAAGAGAGGGATATATTCGTACCAAACTTCAAGCAAGGAAAGAACTTCCAACGTCGGACAACAAGGGACAATATTATTCTAACACCTAACATTCAATATGCATGAGGTATTATAATATATATTTCAAATTTATAGTTTGGTTCTAATCTGTATTCTGTCTGCATGTAATTCAAGAAAAAATATGTTAGTATTAATTTCGTAAAAAAATAAATAAAAAGTTAAATTATGTAATAATCATAGAATTATTATTATTTAAAGTACTATTTAATTAATCAATTAATGTCAATAATAATGTCGAAAAATAATTTTCGTAGTACAGTTTTTTTTTTTTAAATCCGATATTTTTTTCATTTTTCTCCCATTATGTAACATTTTCATTGTATGCCAGTAAAAAGTTTGGAATTTTTTTCAAAATATATTTTTTTCACAGAAAAGGATTTTTCTCTTTTTTCTGTTTTTCAGTGTCAAAGGGGAGCGGCTAAATATTGAACAATATGCAAGAAAAATTTTGTGAGTTTTAACTGGCCCATTACGCAGCTTTTCCGTACCATTCCAAAGTCGATAAGAAATGTTTGCGAAAGAAAAAATATTTCAAAAGTTGACCGATAGATGACACTGTACTCGTGATAAGATGCTAAAAAACTTGCTTTAAAAGATATGCTAATTTTAAGACACTAATTAAAAGACGTGACACGTTGTTGTTGCACTCTTTGTTCAAAGCCCATCCGCCACGACAATTTGGCACCACAGCGAATAGGAAAAAACTGTTTTTAATTATCCCTAGGCCAAGAACCGTAGAAAAATCAAAACGGACATTGCTTTTTTAACTGCCCCTAGCCCAAAACCGTATTAAAGGCAAAAATGAAATCAATTTTTAATTGTCCCTAGACCAAAAACCGTAGAAAAAGCAAAAACTGATGAAACCCTCAAGAAAAGGAAGTCGGCTTCCATACTTCCATGCTATGAGCTGAAAGCGCAAATCAGCATGTTCCACAACAGAACAGAGTATTTCAGTGGTGATATTGTGAGTGTGTTTCGTAATGCGGTTTTTTAACTCAACTAAGGTCGCATTCGGAATCCCGTACACAACATCTTTTAGGTAACCCCACATTCAGAAGTAGCAAAGGTTCAGGGCAGGTGATCGGGGCTGCCAGGCTGTTGAGAAAAGGTGACTGATAATTCTGTTATTTCCTAAATGCGGATTCAACAGATACTTCACTGGAGTTGCAATGTGAGGAACTTGCATAAAAATTGTTATATACACATATCCGCGATGTTACAGTGCTGGAATGAGATGGTTTCGCAAAAGAGATTCATAGCGCGTCCCATTGACTGTACAGGTTACAGGACCCGAAGGACCAATCTCCTGGAAAAAGGAAGATTCAACGATAAATGCTCCATACACCCGCACCACACAGTGACCTTTTGAGAATGAAGAGGCAATGTTTGCATTTGGAACTGATTCTCCCTTTCCCATATTCTAAAATTTTGAGTATTGGCAGAACCTTTACGATGGAATTGGGCTTCTACCCATAAAATGTTCCACGGTCATGCATTGTCCACTTCCATTCGAGCAAGAAATTGCTGGGCTAAAGATTCTCGTTTTGTCAGGTCTGCAGGAACCAATTCCTGAAGATGCGTAGTTTTGAATGAATAGCATTGCAGGATGTTTCGTAAAATTATACGGTCTAAAGTTCTGGAAATTCCTCGTGCACTGCACGTTCCCAAAGCATTGTTTCACGCTTCCTGGAAAGCTGTAGACACATCCACCACTGACGTCGAAGCAGTTGCTTTCCTCCCTCTGCCATATTTCACGTTTTAGGAACCCGACTCTTCGAATTTTTCAATCACCTTCTTCAGATCGAATGCAGTAATCGGACCAGAGCCGCTTCTCAAACCCTTTAATGCCCGGAATTTCTTCAATGCAATTGCCGCACAGTGACCATTCTTGTGAAAAGGCTTCATAAGCTACCTCGATCCTCCAATGATAGAGTAATGACACTAGCCTTTAATTTCCGCACCTCACAAATCGAGCAGGCCTTTCTGCGCATGCGTTGTCTGAAGCGACGGGAGCCGGAAAGGATCGAGGGAAAAGTAAATTTCCCTCTAGCATAGCACCTCACAAATCCAACAGGCCTCTCTCTGCGTATGTTGATAGTCTGCCGAGTGTTCCGTTAAATATATTTAATTTAAATAGAAACAATTTTTTTTGTGAAATATTTAACTTGAAAGGAAATTTTAAAGCTTTATTTTTAAGGAAGCAGCATGTTGAATAATATTATATAAGATATTATAAGCCATAAATCATTTGCGTTTCATCTGTCCCATCATTCTAAGATCTGAAAACGTTGTTGTGACTAATGATGGTTGAATCAATATTTTAAAAAATAGATTTTATTCTGAAACAAAATTTCTCATGTATGTCAACTGTTGTTATAATAACGTATAGTTGTTATGGCTTTATTTTTAAGGAAGCAGTATATTTAATAACATCTAAAAGATTAAATCATTTGCTTTTCATCTGTGCCCTCATTCAAATATCTGAAAACTTCGGTCATTTTTATTTATACCAATGAAGGTGAGTTTTCATTGTAAATATAACATTTTTACTCTTATAAACTAAATTTTAAAAAACCAGAAAGAATATAACTATAAACATTCCAATCACTATTTTGAGAAAAAAGAATTCTGGAATAA
>BGPR01009950.1:0-18913 GCA_013235015.1 Araneus ventricosus | reverse complement strand
TTTTTTTTTATCGAAATGTAATGGCATATTGAGTTTCAGGGGCATTAAAGTTTTTTTTTACCCGATTGAAACGAAAATTGGACAATTAGGGTTAAAAGACCACATACCAAATTTCATTTATCTAAGTAGTTGCGTTTAGGAATTATCGTGTTCACAAGCATGCGATTACAGAAACCAACAGACAGTTAACGCGTCGAGGGATTTCGTCCAAAATTTAATACGGACCTACATTCCTAATTTTTAAAACTGTGTACCAAATTTTATCTATCTAGCTGTTTAAGTTCTGAAATTATCGTGTTGATATGAACCCTAACATACAAATTTTCCTTGGACGGACTTTATCCAAAAATTGATTGAAATATACTAATTTTGTATTAAGTCCATATAAAAGATTCCTTCTTTCTAACTCTAACCGTTGTTGAGTTATTGTGTTCACAAACATAATTCCAAAATTGTGCTTTTCGGACTCGGGGAGGTCTAAAAACTGGAGATTAATCAAAATCTAGTGTTGAAAAATTTACGATCAACGATTATAATTCTTTCTCTTTGTATACTTCGTTTACTAGAATGTAAAAACGATCAAACTTTTTTTTCCTATCAATTTTACGAAAATGCGCTAGCTACGAAGTAAAATATTATTGAATTTTTTTTTTCTACAGACAATTTTTTGCAAACTTCGCAAAATCAAAGAATAAGGAGAAAAATTTAACACCTATTCGAAATTAATCAGGTGCCTTTTCACAATTTATAAATGTCTTGGACGTTATCGGTGTGATATTCAAAAACATTTTTGGGCCTTTTCATACCAAATATAAAGGAAATTTAACTAACATAAAACTTACACTTTACTGTTTTTCTTAAAAAATAAAATTATGGATCTAATTCAAATATATCATACAGCTTGGAAAATAAATAAGAGTCTCATTATTATCCATTAAATTTCAGAATGAAAATAAAAACCTGTATATAAATCAGAATTTTATTTAAAAAAATTATACTTTACAAATCACAGCACACACACAAGATATTGTGATAAAACACACTGTCTAGCATGTGACGGTGGAGTTTGGAAATAATTCAATGCCTGAGACTACTATTATTATTAGAAGTACTGTCTTCAAACTCGTTAATAACGTGTCGGGATGCATCATAGGTTTGTAACACATATTAGTGGATTCTTGTCTCATAGCATCTATTAAAATTCAGCTCGCAATCGGCATAAGAGCTACCAAAAGCAATGTAATTCAGTCATTTAGATTTGATCACTTAATGAAGAATGCATATCAGCAAAACTATAACGCTCAAGGAACTAGTGCATAAATACAGTATCATTGAAGTAAGCATTGATATTTTCTTAGAAATGGTTTTGTGTTCTTACATTTTAAAAAAGAAATAAACATTTTCACTGACTATTGAAATAAACTGAAACTGCAGATGTTATCAGACTCTTAATAAGATAACTAAAAGTCTGTTAAGATCACTGAAACGTTAAATTTAGTTGATATTATTCTTTACGTTTCCATGTAAACCAAAATTTTCTCTAACAAAAATACAATATTTTAAAACATAAAAAATAAAATTTTCATCCCTTTTCTTTAACATTTGTTTCAATGTTTGTTCAAAGTGAGCAAAAAATTAATTGAATAATAATTATTTGAAAAAATAATTGTTTTTTTTCGGAATTTATTTCATTTTGATGAATTTAAAAGAAATTCTAAGTAGTGTAATATAGAAAACTCATCTAGAAAAAAAACTGCTATAGTTTTAAAAAATCACACCTAAACCTTAGTTATTTTTTTTCAATTCAATGTTATATATCGAAATAAACAACCCCCCTCTTTTCTTATCACCCCAGGCTTCTCAAATTTTTCTATGCTTGAATGGGGTATTGAAAGAGATTGGGCAACAAAATCTATTTTACTTAACAATTCGATTAAAACATTGATGCATTGAAATAAAATCTTATATAACATAAGTGTATTACAGGGAAAACACTTGAAACATAATACAATTTCAATCCAGGCTGACAAATATTAAACCGGACTTATACAGAATCCAAATTCGGACACACACAACTAGAAAAAAAAATCCAAAACTGACCTTCTTTCTGAAAGAAGACATCAATGCAGATAGCGTTAAAATGCCCCAAGCTATAGGGGTGTGGGGTCTTGGATCCTGTGGTATCTCTAATTTGCAGTAAGTACATTCTTATCAGCACTCATTGTGTCGACCGCTACCCTACCCAGCTAATCAATCAAAATGTCAAACCACGGAAGGGGGAAGAAATTCGGAAAAATACGTTCATCGCGCTTTAGAAACAGTTCACAAGAGACGTATATTTCCGGGCTGACCGCTTTCGGCGTATCTCTGACCACACGTTGAAATGCGTGTTATCCGCTTATGGGATAGTCCAAGGTCGACGTAGAAATACGTGTGAAACGCTCAGAGGGTTAATATAAATAGTAAAACATTACATTTCATAAAAAAAGCTTTCACACAATTTTCAATTGCAAGAAGATCAGTTAAAAGCATGGATTTTGATAATGGATTATTCAGTAGTGTTTTGATAAAAAGCGTGAGAAACCGATAAAATTGTTAATTTCATTTTCATAAATTTCTAATTAAGTTTTAATGTTAGAAACATCTTTCCTCATCACCTTAGAAGTACTGTTTCAGGATGCACTACCCCTTTTCAAAAATGTTATGAGAAGGCAGGTTCCCCAATATGTCTATTTCCTTCAACTACAAAAGAATTAATATCCTAAATTTGATAATTTTCATTTCAAATTTTTAGCTCTAAGCTGGTTATTCTTAATTTTAGTATAATTATTTAAAAATATATTTTCTGAAATGGAAATGCATTGCTTTACAATTAGGACAAAATTATTTTTACATTCACATGAAACTTCAGGAACAGAATTTAGCAATTCCATTTTTTCAAAACCCAGATGTTCCAACAGCTGCTTGTGGTTATTGGCTTTTAAAAATTTGTCTTCAAATTCTTTACGAATTCATTTATTGAAAATTTGGTAATTTGGTAAATTCCACCAATATTTCTAGTGTGTATTTAGTAGGCCATTTCAAGCCTCCTAGATCTAGAAGTGATACATATTTACAAGCAGTATCAATTTGATATTCTAAACCTTTTGTTGTAATAAATTTTGATGTACGAAGATCGCAATTTAATTTCTGACTAACTTTCTTAGCAACATACCCTGAAATATAAATGAATGATGGCATTTCCTCTGGTGATATTTCAACATCAGTAGTTGTGTCGAAAACCTCATACAATTCTTCATCTACTTCAAATTCTACTGAAGTTTCTGAAGTTGCCTCAAAAATATCTAAAGATTTTATGTGAAACTCCCTTTTTTTCTCTGAATGAAAATTTATCCAATCTACAATTTTTAGCTTTTCTTCAGATTCAAATATTTGAAGGCATGAAACATTATAATTTCCCCCAGACATTTGTCGATATTGCCCAAATCTTGTCTCTAGACTATCTGTTTGAAATTTACCTAATAATATATATTCTGGGGTGTGCTCTTTGAAGATATTATTTACAATATCTATCAATAATTTTGTGGTAAACTGAAGGGCAAATTGAATCTCCTTAGTCAATTTACCACCTTTACCTGGTAATCCTAGTTCTTTTATTTTTTCTAATGGCAATGCAGATTTGTTCTTCCAGGAAACAAGCCAATCATAAAATTTATTCAGGAATACCATACTCATTTTATCTTTACTACTAATTGGGTCACGAAAGGGATTTTTCAACCTCTTACCTTTCTCAGATTTTTTAACAATAACAATATTACACCATTTTAAAAACTCATCGATTAATTCCTTAATTCCCATGGTATCTTTGCCTTTCTCTCCAGCTTCATGAGCTAAAGCAGCACTATTGCTTTCATGAAATATATTTAAGGCCAGTAACACATTTTGTTTCTCAAAAGATGTGGGATATAACACTTTCTGGGATAGCTTTGGTGCATTCTTAATCAAATTTGATTTTTCTGTTTCATAAATATCTTTGAGATCTTGGAGCTTAGCTAAAGAGATTTTAGATGAATTATCAGGTGAAGGAAAACATAAAACTTGACCTAGTGTTTTTTCATTAAACCAATTATTTCTAACAGATTTCATCAGATGAATTGTATCAAATAATAAGAATAACTTATTATTAGGCTGTACAGGATTTGAGATGCAGTTTACAAGGTTTCCTTGGCACATTTGGGTGAACATATTTCTATTAATTCTATTGTTGTCAGAAATTAAACATAAAACATTATACGTGCAGTCATTTAACATTTGTAGGACCTTCAGAGTTTGGCAATAAAGGTCATCAGCGGTTCGATTCTTCATGGGAACTAAGGCAAATTTTTCTTTATATTTTGAAAATAAAGATGTTATCATGAATGCTTGAATAGTATTAGCTTGTTGATTGGTATTTTCTGCTTTTCCTAGAAGTTTTCCTCCCTAATAATTTAAACCCGGATTTACATAAATTTCATCTATAAGAAGGCAGATAAGTTTTTCATGGGGAGATAACATTTCATTCTTTATCTGAAGGTACATGATGTGATTATTATTGGAAACACTACTTGGGCCTTTCAAAGCATGGGATAATTTTTTATTGTATACAGGATGAGGCAAAATTAAAATTTTTGAACAATGTATGAAACTATATGCAGGAGGATAACAAAAATAAAATTTTGCTGCAAGAAGAAGGCACTTTGTAGAATAAATGTGCTTAGATGATAATGTTAATTTTAGTTGTTCAATTATTACACTGAAGAATAAAGCTTTATCACTGTCATCTTGTTGAGAATATGCATCTTTTATCAAATGTATTGCATTTTCTATTTTCTCGTTTGGCTTGACATCGTTTGGTTTAAATGCAGCTAACCAACTCAACAAGCTATCAAATTTTGTCCATCGATCACATTTATTATGTTCTCCCAATATAAAATGGTAAGATTTGGTCTTTAACAACACAGAATCATGCCAAATTTCTATAGTTAAATGCTTATAAATTTTCATGGAAACAACAATACTAGGACACTGGTTAATGTCTAGCCTGTAACATAAGACGAAATTATCTCTTCTTATGTTAAGCCGTACATCACCAAGTTTCTTAGCATATGTTTCCTGAACAATTTCAAAAGAATTAACGGTGTCATTCGTGCACCATTCTGCAAAATTTTGTTCATCTCTCAGTTTCATTGCAGTTAACCGTTCAGATGGAGATTTTCTACTAGTAGATGGCTCATGAGAAAGGTAAGAAGGTTGATTAGGAAATATTGATGAATATGCATCCTTGGTTAACTTCCAAATTTTCCTCGGTACAACCAACTCGCTACCGTCATCTATAACAATACGATCTTCTTTAATAATGAATTGCGAGCTAAAATGTTTTATGCAAACTACAGCAGTTGAACTAGGAATAAAATCTGCCCTATTAATGCTCTTTATCCATTGGTTTTTTTCTCGTTGCATCCTTCGTAAAAATGAACGACGACACATAATTGTCTGTATTGTTGTAATTAGAATTACAACCAGGGACGCAACATTTTCTCCCTTTGCCCATAATAATTAAACCAGTGTTTCCTAATGTGGGGCACAGGTTCCACAGGGGGCTATAAAACCTATGAATTAAGTTTCTTTAGTCAGAAATTCAATTTTTGAAAATTAAAAATTATGTATATGTTACATAAGGAGCATAAAAATTTAAGAAAGGTTTAAGTGGGGCAAAGGACAAAAAAGTTTGGGAAACAATAAGTTAAACGGAATGGAAAACAATCTATAAACAATCTAACAATCTATAGAAGTAAATACATTTCCAATCGGATGCATGCTACTTTACATTATCAGTATATCTGAAATAATTATTTATCAATTGCTTGTTTCATCTTTGATAATGAATAAGAAATTACTGCATTAGATTTATTTTACTTGTGTTTCAAAAGTACGGTAAAATTATGAGCCGTGAAATTTAGTTTTCCAGTGCGACGACCCTTCGCTTTAGGCCTAAAAGGAGATCGACTAACACTAATTTGTCCCCATAATTCTAAAGAAACAAATGAAATTTTTTGGCTATAGTACTTAGATATGCATAAAAGATTCACAAAAATAACTTAAATAACATAAATGCCAAAAACTTACTTCAATATTAGTTAATCCAGCGAAATCCTTCGGAAAACGCACACTTATAAACAAGCAACGCAACACAGAAAGGAGGCTTTAGAACGTGACTTCATACTCATTGGAATTTTTGAGTGTTAGACTACTGTGTAAGTCTTTTACGCACGCCCTCGGTATGGCATGGATATTTTGACTATTCCTCCGTTTTCCTAACTTTTACCATGGACTCAATTTCTTTAAATGGCATATTCATCAAAAGAGGTGGTGTTCCCAGTTAATAAGTGCAAAATAATCCTTTGCTTTAAAGTCTGTTTTTGGTAATTCAAAAATTCTTATTCTGAGGATCCTCAGTTTTCATTCCTAGCACAAATTGGTTTTCGTAGTGCTAAGGACATTATATTCTCTCTGTTATCTGTGAGCATTGACAATAGCAAATTTTCAGGATGACAAGCAAAACTTTTTCTTTGAATAAAAGTGTCTACTATATTTCTTAAATTGGGTTCCAAATATCTAGAAAATGAGATAAGTCTCCAAATATGCCGCGCTCCTTCTGTTATGGAGTGCTTTGTCTTGACATGGAACCACCCAGGTTTCATATACTTTCATAATATATGTTGCAAAAATAATAAGATTGTCAGATGGTTTTTCTGTGACCACACATACAACCTTAAAATTCTACCTGCAACTGTTAGCCACCTAGAGTGAGCAACTGGACCAGGTTTTCTTAATGCCATGTCAGAATAACATTCACCACGTGATATCGCTAATCAAATGTCATATACATATTGCTGATCATTGCTTAGAACCATTCTATCTATAATATCTGACATATTATCCACACTTATTGCAGAAAAAGGAGCTACACAGGTATCTCCTCGCAGGTTTTGATTGCTTTACCAATTGTCGTCAAAATTGTTTAGGACCAGTTGTTGCAGTATCCAAAGAATTAAGTAGATGACGATGAAGTAACTCATTTGTTTGAAGCAAACAAATGCACCATTGTAATGATGTATTGAGGCCAATAAGCGAATAATACCTCCCTTGTGCCCAGTATTAACATTTGTTCCATCGCATCCAATTACTGTTAGCACATTTAATTGCATATTATTTGATACAAAAAATTGAGTATTCTTCTTTTATGGCTTTAGCTCCTCGTGTTGCAGCAGTAGCATGTCCGATATATACAGAGTTTTATTCTTTTACAAGAGTATAATGCTCCCCTTCGTGTTCTTTTGGTAAAACTTTGTGTCCTTCTACATTAGCACTTTTGTGTTGTCTTTTCTCCCATCGAAATATAATCCGATTAAAAGAGACAAAGACACTGTTAACTTAGTAGACTCTACAACTGCATTTTAAAGCCTTTTACGCTGTCTACGAATTTTATTGCGATCTACCACATACGAAGTCCCTCCTTCGTATACAATTCCAATGTCTTGTGAAACAGAACTGGCAAATGAAGCAGCTACTCTATTTGAAATTCCGTATCGATCAAATTCCCTTGCTAGGGTAGTGAAATCTAAACGATTATGTTATTGATATTCCAATATAATTACACCCGTATCTGTAAACGAGATTGAAGACATAGTGTATTATCAATGGAGATAGAAGTATCTCCATTCATTGAGCAAGAGCAGCATCAGCATCAGTTTTAACCATTTTACGTTTTTCCTTCTGTCTTCGATTTGTTTTCTTTTTCCCTTTTCTTAGTAGCAATTACGTCCACTCCTCCAATAACCATTTTACTTTCTAATCTTTGATCTTTCATAAACAATCACACAGCAAGTGGAATTTTCATGTCTTTTTAGCATTTACATGTATCGAAATTTGTACACTTGCAAAATGTGATATGGAACAAACATGATATTTTTTCATTACCATAATTTTCCAATTTTTGTTGGTATTTTTATCATTCCCTCGCCCTCTCCTCTACGTTTCTCCCTGTAAAATCGTTTCTTTAACACATTGCTAATTTTTAATTCGAAATATGCATAAACATTTGCATACAAATTTGTTTTTTTGCTAATATTTAAGTGTCTTGGGGCACCGGAAGATATTAAACAAAGTTGAAAAAATCTTTCATGTATGTTAGTACACTTAAAAAGACAACTTTTCCACCCTATACCTATTATTTTATCCACACTTGTAATTAATTTTCCATCCACCCTACTATATATTGCACATTATCAAGTAATTGCATGTAAACAAAAAATTTAAGAAAAAAAATTACCGTTCTTATAACTAAGAATTCATAAACAAATCTATGAAGTAATCCATGCTACCTGTCATTTCACTACCTCAGCAAAAAGTAATGATAGAAGAAAACTAGAATATTATTTTAATTTCTATAACGACAAATATTATAATTAAATAACCAAATATAAGTTAATATTCAAGAAATTAATCAACAAAACCAAATTTAAAACTGTTCAATTGTAATTTATAAAAATAAACTTTTGTAAAAGATTTTTAATATTGTTTAAAACAGTGGCACCATCTATGTTTATAAAAAAAGACTAGAAATACATCAATTAAAATGATAGAAAATATGAAATATAAAATATATATATATTTATATATATATAATATAAATATATTTTATATATATATAAGCATATCAAAATTTTTAGGAAAATCTTACAACAAAGCACCATTCATAAATTGTTTAATGTTATTGATACTATTTTTGTTATCTGTAACTAATCTGTTATTTCTATTTATATATTTAATAATTAAATTTTTGTTGACAGATTTGCTGAGATTATAATTCCAAAAAGGAAATCTATTTATTTTAAAATGAAACGCATTTCTTTTAACAAAAACATGATTGTTAATTTTTCTATCTGAAAATTTTCGTCTTTGATTTGAAATTTTATTGTTTTATTTTATTGTTTTTTATTATGTTTGCTTCTTATATATATATAATAATGCACGTTTGCATAAATTACTAAAATAATAATTGATGATTTTTTACTATATATATGTGTTACTGTGAAAGACCGAAACTGGAGAATGTTGACTTTCACCGGTGAAAGTCGACATTCTCCAAATGTGAATGTTGACATTCACCGGTGACATTACTATGTGAATGTTGACATTCACCGGTGAAAGTCGACATTCTCCCAATTTCGGTCTTTCACGGTAACATATACACAAACATATATGTAATAATTTAACACTTTCCTAATTTTAAAAAACGCTACTCAAAATTTAATTCTTAAAATTATTTCTACTTAAACTCTAACACACAATTAACTGTCACTTTAACTGGTTGAAATCCAGTTTCAACCTCTCTAACGATCGGGAAATCCCCTCTTTTGCAATACTACTTAATCTCGATCCAATGGTGAAACTTTGTCTTTCTAAAAACATGTAGCCTTCCTACCAGACGCCCGTTTCGGCGTGGTTTGTTTCTTCGTCGCCGGTGACTGCGCTTTGTGTCTATATTTTAAATCATGGCTTGATATTATTCTAAATTCTACACTAATCAGCTGAAACTTATGAACCAAATAAAGAAACTGTTCTTCTTTCGTCAACGACTGCTGTCTTCTTTCGAATCGCAAATTTATACCTCACGGAAACCATGATGTTATATATATATATTAATGTCCAAATTGAAAATTGTCAGAAATATCTATAATGCAATGCCATAAGTTAAAGTCTTTAAATTATACAGACTATAAATCATATTCTAAGGAATAAAAATAATAAATCATATAATCTCAACAAAATATATACTACGCGCATATGGAGAATATGCTAGAGATTATTAAAAAATTAAAAGAACAGAATAATACGGTGATTATTAATAATAGCTTTGAAATTATAAAGAATCTTAAAGATATAGATATTTACTCTGTGCATACTTTTGATTTTCAAGATTTATTCAATAGTATAGATATAAAAGATTTGATGAAAATTTTATTAAAGATTTATGAAGATTTTAGCGTATGTAAAATATTTGATTTCAAAAAATATAAAATACTAATAGAAGTTATATTAAAAGAAAATTACATTAGCTTTGACAATAAATTATACCAACAAATTAAAAGTATTCCACAAGGTGGACCAGCAAGTAATGCTCTTGCTAACTTATACTTACATTATTATGAAAAAGAAATTAATTACAATTCTTGCATAATGTACAGATTTAATGATGATTTAATTATTTGTTCGAGAGAAGAAGGATATACTCCAACTACTGAATTTTATCCAGAGTATTTAACTTTAATTAAAACTAATGAAGGCATTTCTTCTGCAGATTTTCTAGATCTTGAGATCAGAATTGTTAATAATAAACTAAATATGGATATTTTTGATAAAAGAAACACTTTTATGTTTAATGCAAATAGGCTACCATTCTGGAATAGCAATATAAGTATTCAAATCTTTCGGAACTTCACCCTGAACTATTTACGTAGATTCAAAATTTTAATGACAGATAGTAAAAAACAGACATCCTATATCGATACATTTATTGAAAATGCCATGATATACGGATTTCCTATTAATTTCATGCTTGCTTATATTAACAAAAAATATTAACACATATAAAAGAATAGTACATTAGAATTGATTAATTTGAATATTCATATCCTTTGATTTCAGTGAATTTTAGTACATCTTAACATTAGTAGATGGCGCCACTATTATTAGAAATAATTTGCATTTGATAATATGCAGTATTACATCATTAATTAAATGTTAATATCAAATTAAAATAGGTTAATATAATGTTCTTAAAAATATAAATCTGTAGTTTAATTATTAATGATGATTTAATATAGTATATATAACTTATTTAGTTATAATATTTTCACATTAAATGCGGAACTGTAATTCTTATTTAGCTTTTGGCAATTTTTGCTATGACTTTGAAGCAGTAAGCATTTAGTTAATTTTCTCACTCTTTTCTTAATATATTTTGGAGATTTACTCCTATATTCGTTGTTTTTCCAACAATTGGCCCTCGCAGTAGGTTGGCGTCTATAAATTTCGAAATAATGTGACATAATCGATTCCTCAGGTCGATTGGCATTTGATTCTTGTAAATCCATACCTATATTGGCTTTTTCATAGTAATAGTTTTTTATATTATTAGCTTTCTGTATTTCATTGTGTGAATAATATTTAGTTACATAGTTTATTATATTTAATTATAAAAGATGATTTATTGGTGTATACGATGAAAATGTTAGTCGAGTTTTAATGGTTAAAAAATATATAACTATATATATATATAAACAAACGCTGCAATTAAAGACATTCAAATACAAAATTACAAAATACAAAAATAGCGATAACTATCAAAAACTTGTAATTAAACCGAAAAATATTTCTTTTAAGTGACCTGAATTTAATTGATATACCTTCTTCTTTTCCCCAATTTTAATAAAGTTTTCTTAATTAATTTCAAACACATTTTGTAAGAAATCTTTCTATTATAGTAATTAAATTCTAACCGTTCTTTTATTTTATAAAATCCTTCATTTCCGTGTTTCTCCCACTGTTAAAGTGGCACAGCAATTCAATGTTGTTAGTTAATAACTATTCCTATGCGATACTTCATTTAATTTTGACAAACATCTATATATATAAAACGCTTATGTGGACGCAAAATCGGGCTGAATTTCATAATCGTCGTTTGGCAACAGCTCGCAAGTTCCGATTGTTTACTTTCGAAGCGGCGAATTTAGTTTGATTTGATCAGAGACAACGAAATTTTTCGAAATGATTTTAAGTTGGGCAGTTTCGATTATAAATCGAAATCGTCGGAAACGAAAAAATAGATCTAATGAAACTTTTGGAGAATCATTCCTAAGACGATATAATCGGAATGAACAAAATAGAGCCAAGCGTTTTTGTGTACAGAGCGAAGTTTTCAGGTTACAGGAACATAGTTGTGGGACTATGACAGGACTCTCTTCTTTTTGTCTGGCACGTTTCTGGGAAAAAAAATAAATTCAAGTGGAAAATACACTAAATGTTGCACGATAAAAAATTATTTTGCTGGAAATATTGAATCCGCCTGAAATATTGAAGGATTTGCTGATCAGTGACTCACTCGAATCGAAAAGCTATCGGAAGCATATAAGAGAATACAACTCTGCCTTAGCTTTTGCTTCCATGGGAGCTCAAATTAAACTCCCTCCTGGAACAGGACCATACTGTTATAGGATTCATGGTCAGATATACCATATGGTTTCTCATTTATACAGTAATCATAACAAACCAGGGTATGGTCAATTGTATATTTTTGATACCAGTAAAGCAACTGAAAAACGCATAGAGAGAAATGAAGGATGTTTACCCTCTGTTATGGACAGATTGGATTCTATGCTGAGGGCAATTAATCCATTCATAGATTGTTACCTGCAGATGCATCGAATAATTGAAGAAAATACAGCTACAAAAATCAGAATGGTTTTCATGGAGAACCTGAACGTCACCCACGGCAGCCAGCCTACCCGGAAGGGTGTGAGACCTGACAAGGGCTGCCGGGGAAGAGAGAACCAACCACAGCACTCAAAGGACAACAGGGCCCAGCCCCCCGAAACAGCATTTGTTGAACCTTAAAGAAGGTGCATCAATCACCAGAAAATGCGATATTGTAACAAATAATATACAAAATAAATATCAATTAAATTAAGAACAACAAATATATAAACTCCGCCTAACTGGGACAAGAGCAAAATATATCACACTACATTATTAAACAACAAAACAGAAAAAACATCAAATACTAACACGAAAACACCAACACACTCAGAACGTATATACAAAACCCCGTGGGTAGGGGGCAGAGATCAAGAGGATCTCAAAAGTCCTAAAAAACAAGACAAAAACGCCTTGAGATTACATCAGATAACAAAATTTGCCAAAATATACAAAACAGAAGCAAAAGTTACCAAAGTAAACAAAACAGAAGCAAACATTCAAAGTATACAAAACAAAACAAAACAGAAAGCCAATGCCGCAGATATATAACAAGCAGCAAATTCATCCAAAAGTTAATTATATATAAAATACAAATCACAAATTCATTAAATATAACAAAACATAAAACTATGACGACAAAATATCAAATATATAAAATAAACTTCAATCTACATTAATGCCAAAAAACAAAATGCCAAAACAAAACCAAAAATTACCAGAATAAACAAATCAGAAACAAATCAATCAAACGAGTAAACTATTATACATAAAGTCATAATAAGCACCAGCAAAATACCAATAAATATAATTCTAAATAATATAAAATACAGGATTAATAAACCAGATTGTCTCAGACCAGAAATCCCAGAAGAAAGGGGAACATGTCTTGAAGCCAATAACAAAACGCATCTAAATATCGTACCCACAAAACATAGGTAGTAGGGTAGACCGGGGCTAGTTGGGCCAATTTTTCTTCTAAGAATTTTAAAAAAATTAGAATTCAACATTTTAAATTTTTTTTAATGCAAACACTATCAGTGTACCTTCAGGAAGAATTCACCATAATAACATTTGAAAATATTAATTATTAGTATTAATTTAAAAGCTGAAACTGATACCAAGTCGCGTGTCCCAACCTGCCCCGACTACGGGGTATGTTGGGCCACATCACGGGGTAAGTTGGGCCACATCACTTATTTAATATTCTGGTAAGGTAGAATTGAAGAAACATAAAACAAAAACTTATCACATTTTACTTTTCATTTCCTGCGAACGATAACACAAGATAGCCTAAAGGAAAACCTCTTTCATACACCTTTCCTTGATGAAGCCATAAAATTATAAAATTGTAAAACTATGTGAAGTAAAAAACCAAGAAATTGAAACTACAAAATTAATAAGTTTTATGTTAAAAACAGAATTAAATTACTTCATCTTTACAATTTTCATAATTACAGTTAATGCAAACATAAAATACAGTTTCGCCAGTATTACTAAAACAGCAGCTTCCATTGCTTAAGAAGAAGCATTCCCTCTATCCGATTTTCTAACATAATGGCGAACCATCTTAGCAGGTAGCCCTACAAGAGAAACAAAGAAGCATGATGTGATTATCACAAAAAATTCTTGCATATTATTATATTTAAGGCAGATAAATAATAATATTAATATAATAATAATATAAATAATAATAATTTAAATAACACAGTTGTGTTATTCTCCAAATTGTAGGTTATATATACAAATCTGAAGCATATTTACTCAACAAAAACCGAGATACAATTTTTAAATTCATCGTAAAATAATAACAGCGCATTCTGTTGTGCAATTATAATTGAGATGGAATCAGCTTAGATTGTCTTAACAATTATCTTGTATTTTAAATTTGATTCATATCCCATAAATTCAGATATATTTGTATATCGCGCATCATCAGAAACTGTGTAGCAACGTCATTTGATTTTAAAGCAACATTGAATCTTAATAGTTATTCATAATAGGCATGCCATATATTAATTAATTACAATCAAAATTGCAATTCCATCTCAAAATTAAAATTTTAATTTTAAAATCTTTAAAAATATTACTAAAACTGAACTTTAAATTCTATATGCATTTCAATTCAAAATATTTTAGCATAATTATTGTCTTTTGAGAACAAAGGAATGTTAGATGTAATTTCAATTCGCAAATTTTGACCATCATCAATACTTTCTTTCTTTGAATATAGAAGAAAATAAAAAGAATAATTATACATGAAATTGAGCAAAAGTTAATAAAAAAACGTAATTAACATTTAATTAATTAAATTAACATGAATAAATTGATTTCGAGACTTCATTCGTTACAATTAGGCTTCGGAGATATTATGTGGCACGTTCTCTCGCCATTTCTACAGGGTCAACATTCTACGCGGCAAGTTGGGCAACCGGCCCAACGTGCTCCATGCGAAGTGGCCCAACTTACCCCATGTTGCCATTTTTGTTTCCGATGGGTGTACGAATTTACTTTGAAAGTATTTCTGTAAGCAAACATGCCCTGCAGTAACTATAAACAGTTATCTTTTAGAATATTATTTGTAAAAATGGAAATTGTAATATATAAACATAGAAAAAAAAGATTATTTATTAAGAAGGAAAGTTACTCACCTTGGAAAAAATTAGAAAATTCCAGATAATTCTTTAGTAGACGCTGCTTCTTCAATGACCTTTACGGGTAAGAGGGGGGAAGGGATGACACATACTTGGCTGGAGTAACAGCGCTATCTATCGGAAAATATTTAAAATATCGCGACTGACTCAACGTGCCCCTATGCCCAACTAGCCCCGGTCTACCCTACTAAAATAAGATGCAGTTGTCTTGAAATACAGGAGTCCCAAAATTTTAAATATCTCCAATTCATGAGGTCCCAGGAAGGCCAAACCCCCAATGAAGGTGAATGGCAATCAACTTAGTCCAAATATTAAATCAAAAGTCTCAAATTAACTCATGTCAAGCAAAAGGAACAAAAAAGGTCCTGACAAAAATGGCCCAAACAAATCCTGAAAATCTTGGAGATTTTCAGTCTCCAAGTAACGTCTCAGTTATTTGCGTAATAATCAAAAAAACCTCAGAATTGTGCATTACAAGCGATTATTAGATGCATTTAATTCTCGAGCATTGAATCGAGATGTCCGTACAGGGAAACAGGGCTATATGCATCAAAATTATCAAGATGCTATGACAATTGTGAGGAAATTTGGTCAACCTGATCTATATTTGTAACATTTACTTGCAACACAATCATGTGTAGATATTTTAAATGTGCTGGAAGGGCCACAACTCCCAGAAGACAGACCAGATATAGTTATACGTGTTTATAAAATGAAATTGATTGAACTTTTAGATGACATAATAAAACGAAATCTGTTTGATCGTGTGATATCATATATTTATGTGATTGAGTTTCAAAACAGAGGTTTACCTCACGCCCATATTCTTTTAACTTTAGATACTTATTCTAAAATTCGTACAAAAGATGACATTGATAAGTATGTGAGTGCAGAGTTACCAGATCCCATTGCATACCCAACACATTTTCAAATCATAACTAGATGTATAATTCATGGTCCATGTGGAACTTTAAATCCAAACTCACCGTGTATAAGAGAAGGTGTGTGTACCAAGCAATATCCAAAAGAGTTTAGAGAAAAAACCGAAGAAAATATAAACGGATATCTCATGTATCAAAGAAAGTATACAGAATCTCCCAGCTAAAAAAAATCTGCAGAAAATCTGAAGAAAACATGTTCCAAATACCTTCAGATTTTCTGCAGATTTTTTCTGCAGAAAATCTGAAGAAAAGTATGTTCCAAATACCTTCAGATTTTCTGCAGAAAAAAAATTTATATATATATAGAATATTTGGAGAAAATTATGCTCCAAATACCTTCAGATTTTCTAGTTTCAGCTTGGAATTTAAATAGAATTCAGATATAAATTAGAATCAATTACTTACCTTCAGTAAATTGTATTATTTAAATAGAATTCAAATATAAATTAGAATCAATTATTGTCTTCAGATTGTGAGTATATGCATATAATTATATCCTATTTAAATTATACTCACATATACTGAAGAAAAGTAATTGATTCTAATTTATATATGGAATTCTATTTAAATTCCAAGCTAAAAATAATCTTCACAAAATATATATATAATACAGATTTGTTTCACCAGTGATTTAGTAAGTCATTTATATTTTCAGAATGCACATATCCACAGAATACGTTATATATATACATATCTTATGCCCTCATTAAATTTTTTACTCCGATAAGCTGAAGTTCTCGGCATTTTTTCCTCTAGTAAAATTATAACGACAACACTTAATAATAACCTCTCTCAGCATTTCGATCCGACACATACAAAAAAAAAACTTTTGGATTCAAGGATGATCTTTGGCATGTAACCCAGAACTAGGTTCATATTAAATATTTTAAAACAAGATTATCATACATGTAATAATGTGAATAAACTAACTAATAAACATTAGTTAAAGTTGTTTCTTTTAATGCTCAGTTAATTATATTTAATATAAATGTAAGTAAAAGACACTGAATTTATTTTAATGATGTGTTCAAAACTCAATGATTGCAAAAAAGCACCCTTTCATTAAAATGATCCTTTTTATTATTATTCTTATTGACCAAAGATGACAATAACGTGTTTTGTAAAGAGTTAATTATTTCAAATTATTTACAACCTCAATCCTCACATCTGTACATTGTTCAAATTTCCCAAACAACTCTTAAAGTTATAACGCAGACACTGACAAAAAGTGAAGTTTCAAGAAAAATGGATTTAAACTTTCCACTTGATATTGGGATGCTACATCTTAGTCACATTCATTGTTTATAGCTTTACCACAACCTAAAACTGTTGTATTTTTTTTTCATGCATTTCTTAAACTATGGAGAACATATCAAACATTAGAAAAAAAAAATAAGAATTTGAGACACAAATATGAAACAGACCAAAGTACAAAATTTTTATTGTGTTGCACGACTTTTATGGGCGACATTTAACTTTTGTCGTACAGCTGCCCTTACAGTGGCAACATCAACACTAAACTTTTCGCATGCAAAGGACATTACATCGTTTAGTTCATTTTCTGGCAGGGGTGGCTTTGATGCACCTCTGATCCCCTTCATCGAACTGTTGGCTAATACCTCTCTCCCAAACACAACATCCAACAGATCACTAACAAACTTGCTAACACACGATAGACGACACATATTCAATTTGTGTTTTTCCACAAGAGTAGAATTTCCAATTTTTATGAAATCAGATTCTATTCCTTCACTTTTAACTTTTCTTTTTAAAGACTTATATTTGGCCTTTAAAGCATTGTATTTACTCCTAATCTTCATGTGTTCTTCTTTTATCATGTAGTTTTCTTCCTCCAAACTTTTGCATTTTTTTTTCAAAATTCTCCTACAGTCATCCACTAACTTGCATTTGTCACAAGATTTCTTCTCTTCTTTAGGATGAAGTTCCTGCAAGTTTTCAGGCAAACTGTTCCTACCTAAAAATATAAAAACATATACCAAACATTTTTTTAACTAGGATGTATATTTTCCCGATTTCAACTTTTAATATATACACAAATCTTCACTATTTTGGTTAATTATTCATTAAAACATTTTAACCATTTCTTTCCCGTAATCTAAATTCTACTAATTAAAAGAAGAAAGCTGCTGTTTTTCTCCTGTTGGAGGGAGAATGGTTTTGTTGCGAAATGACAGACGAAATAAAATTATAAAATAGAATTTAGAATGGGGGGGGAGGACAGTTGAAAGGCTTAACAGGTTAACTAAACTATTAAGTGCAGCATGACAGAAGGCGTCACGTATAAGAATGTCTTGGATAACATAAAAATTGAAACCCGCAAAATGATGCACTTTTAAAGAAATGTTATAACTACGTAAAATCACCGTCTCGCCTATTTTTATTTTTAAAAAATTCATAACACTTGACCATTTTGAAAAGACAAAATACATTTTAACTGATGAGAGACACAACAATACAAATAGCTAATCTTCTTCAATAAAGTTTAATCCTTATTTCTGTTAAGAGAGTGAAATAAAGATAAGACCAAAATTCTGATGGCTTTGAACTTTTCAGGAAATGTCACATAAGTTAATATTAAACATGTGCAAGTCAATGAAATGTTTTAAATAACTATTAATTTTTAAAACACAACTATACGGCTCTAGTATGTTATTAGATAAAGAAATATTTGGAAGTTTCCCGTCTTTCTTCAGAATTTTAACAAGTTTATTTTGCAAAATA
>BGPR01009949.1:0-54751 GCA_013235015.1 Araneus ventricosus | reverse complement strand
AATAGGCGAACTTTAATTATAACAATCCTGTATTTTCTACTTATTTTTGCTGTCGAAGATTAATCTTCGGCAGCAAAATACGAAATTTATGCAAAGAAAACATTTTAAAAGTCAGACGTTTTCAGCTACGAGATTTTGATGAATTTAGACGTTATAAATCTCCTAATATCGAAAAATCATTTTTGGCACCATGTCTATATGCCTTACCTTGTATAAAGAAATAAACTTAATAAGCTAGATGGATGAGATGTAGCATTTGTTACTCACACCAAATTTTAGATCTGTACCAGATTTTCCATAAAATCTGTTTACGGGAAGAGGTTCCTTTGCTAAACAGTTACTGGATCATCTTCATTATTTTATGAAACTACCCAACAATTAGCCATACTTACAAATACTTTTTAAGATGCATGTTACCGTGTATGTTCAATAAAAATATTACAAAATTTTGAGTTATTGCTTTGATAAATTTGGGAGTAGCGTCCAGTGAAAACACAAAATGCTTTTATATGAATGCAATATATCTTAAATAGTATTAAAAATAAGATTTTAAAAAATGTTCCAGTTTTTCTTCTACCTCGTATAAGAAGTATACAAAGAGAGAGTATTATAATCGTCAAACAATTCGATTTTAATGAATCTTCACATTTTAAAACTCCTTGAAATAATTTTTGAAATAATGTGTACCTGTCGGTTTGTGTGTGAACACGATAGATCCATAAGGAAAAAGCTTGACGAATGAAATTTGGTTTGTACTTTTCACACCAAAATAGAAGATTCTTCTCAGATTTTGGGTGGAATTCGTCAAGCGGAAGTCTTCTTGTCTGTCTGTTTACCTGCATGTGAAGACAGTAAAATACACTCTGTATTTTGCAATAAATTTTCAAAATCTTACTTTTCACATATAAGATCTTTTAGAAATTATTTAAATTGCAGCGAAACAACACATTTTTTCCATTTAGTGAAAATTGCCATTTTTCCTTGTAAGTCATAAAAAAAGTTTTTTAATAAACTACTTGGTACAATTAAATAATTATATATTAATTCTTTTATTTTTTTTAGGTTATCTACGTGGAACTCGGATAAAATAATCATTTTTCATCTCGACCCTTTCCTGAAGTAAGTATTTGTAACTGATGCCATAATTACGCATTCGTTTGTACTCATAAATCTTTGGCTGTAGATTTCGTTATCCAGTTTTTCAGTATGATCTTAGATGTTTCCTTTGCACGGTAGAATTCGTGACTTAATTTATTAATGGCCAATTAGAACTTAAATGTCAGCTCTCATAAGTTTTATCAATTTAGTTTATCTAGATGTTCGATTTAGAACTTGCAGAAACAAATGCATTTTGGTAGATAGAAATTGTTCTCTTCAATCCAAGCTGAATCAAAGAGTCGATGAACGAAGCTAAACTATAGAAGGTACAGTTTTATGGCTTGGTCCAGAGACGTAACAGAGGTAACTGGCGCCCGGGACGCAATATGATTTTTTCGTCCCTCAGTCGTGGTTTATCAAGGGTTAATGGGGCCAGGGCAGGGCATTATGTTTCCGCCCCTTTATGAAATTTCACTTTAAAAAGTGACATAACCGCGCTAAAGTTTTGTCCTTATGGCGCCCCCTAAGACTGGGACCCAGGCATCTATTCCCCCCTTTCCCCCGGGTTACTACGCCACTGACTTGATCCAGACCAGGTTTCAAAAATCGAGCTAATGTGCAGTAGAAGCTCGAGTATGACAGAGATCGTAATCACCTCGGATAAACAAAAGCTCGGTTAATAGAGACTAAATTTTAAATCGTGCCTTCTTTTCTTGCGACAAGATTTGCCAAAACTGCTTATTTGAAATTATAAATATAAGTCCGCAATACTAACCACGTATTAACATTTTAGCAAACTCTTTTATTACTTGAACTTCTTACACACATTTTTTGAAACAATTTTGAGAAAAGGATTCGAGAATGTTACTGATATCGCTCTTTCCATTGCATTCTTCCAACGTATCTTTAAAGGTTTTCGCAAAACAATATTTTCCCCCGCTCAAAAGCGCGGACATTTCCAAAAGATTTAATTTTATGAAAATGCATGGAATTTACATTAATGAAAAATCTAATTTAGTTCAGTTATATTAACGTCCCGTTTTGAAGCAACACAAGGGCTATTTTGGAACGGACCTCGTAATATTGAACCGCGGTCAGAAGACGAGTACGACACCTGAACCGGCACAAACTTCCATACCACACCAGCGGGAGGACGTTTGACCCCCTACATATGATTTAACGTGCAACAGGCCCAATAAACGACAGATCTTCAGTGGAGTCGGTGTAACGTCTTGCAGATAAGTTTTATTCAGACATTCACAACTAAGTTAAATAACTAATTAAATTTATTCTGAGATCTGGAATAAACTTACAAGAATAAGAGAAAAACTTTCTTGATTAAAATAATTAGCAATAGAAAGAAACCTAGGCGGGTCCACTCATTCACAAACAAGAGGAAAACTCTGAAAATGTCCGGTTCTGACGACAACCGTACAACAAAATACTTTTGGGGGCCCGAAGGAGCCTAATACCCGGTATGATGCGTAGATTCAACTGGAAAAATTGCTCTTCTGGATTTGTGAGATCTGGATTTTTGATGGAGGAAGGGTGAGGGAAGATTAAAGTCCAAGAGATGACTGCCTTGATGGATGAGACTGGCACATTGAAGAGAGGAATTCGTATTTATGGCTATAATAATGTCCGGTTCCGACCTCGGATAATCAATATAATCGGAAGAAAATTTCAGCCCGTTGATGTCCCACGGGAACACACATGAATTGACAAAAAGACACCTGATCAATCTGCAGGCGGCCTCTGTTAGGGCATGAATGGTTAGTGTTGCAACATTCCATGCAATAGGCAGGGAAGCGGACAGCTGAAAACATAGCATCGACCAGAATGAGGCTTTGCAATGAATGACAGTAGCACAAGGTGATGATCGTCGGGTGTATGAACAAACTATCAGCTGAGGGGAAGGGGGGTCTTTCGTCACATCAACCTGAAACCTTCCGGTTCCGAGGCCGACACCCTACCACTAGACCACCGCGGCCTCCTTGAAGGACCTAAGAATGGAACTGCTTTAAAAATTTTTTTTTTCTCTAAATAACTATTTGAGTTATATAAAAGATCAGTTCCCAATAACGACATTTTACATGCCTTTGCATCGTGGAAATTAGCCCTAAAGCCAACTTTGACATGCTTTTCTGAAAAACTTGTTTTTCATAGTGTAATAAAATCAGTCGTCTTCTTCTGTTGACTTGCTTAAAGAAAGAAAAACAAAGTTTAATTTTCTGGTATCGGCTCGGTTGACAGTAAACCGGATTATCGAGTTTCTACTGTAATTTTGTGAACGAACTGGACAGTGGGAACATACTGATGAGGAATGATCAGTGACATATCGAGTTGACAGTACGGGGAAAGACGCGAGATGTATGTACGCCTCATCTATAGTCCTGAATATGAACATAACGTGCAGAGTTGTAATAAATTATTGAACCCATTTCAAAAATTACTCTTAAAAAACTAATAAAGTTAAAACTGCGTGTTTTTTTTAAAAGAGAGGGCAAATAAAAAAAAGTTTTCTTTAAGATAGGTGGTGTACCATCACGGCCTTCTAAATTTGCTACAGCTAGAGATTTCCATACGCAATGGCTACCGATAAGGAGAAGCCGATGCTCATTTTCTGGTTTCCTTTTTTAGTTTTTCTTGAATACCTTGAAAAATATTCAGTTTTTACACCACTTGTGAATCAACAAATTAAAGATAATAAAATTCCCCTCAAATACATGCTTTTATTTTTCTTCCAGCTTTAAATGTAATGGTTCTCAAAAATGGGAGATGTCCAATAATTTACGACCACCTTGACGACCGTAACGGGTGCTATCTGAAAAAAAAAACCCTTTTAAAATACACTCTCAATTTTTTTTTATAAAAGCCGTAATTGTAACATCATTCGTTTTTTTATTATTTTTTGAAATGGGTCCAATAATTTATGATAACCTTGTACTTAAAAGTGCAGTAGAAATCCAGTTATCCGAAACCTAGTAATACGAATCTCCAATTTTCAGAATCGAGTTTGAAGAAAAAAACCAAAACAATTAAAAATGTCAGAATTGGAAAAATAATACAAGGAGCAAGGTCAGTGGCCTTGGCGCGTCCCTATCCAACCGAAGGAGGTTATTTTTAGCAACTGAAATAGAGATACACTTGACGTATTGCGCATGTGTACGTTTAATATGCAAGTAGGCATCTAATGAGCCTTCATAAATAATTTAATTTATAGTTTCTTTTTTATGTAAATCTTACCGTATTTGTACTTTTCTGTACCTAATGCTTGAACATATTTTCATGACTTAAAGTTAAGTTTTTTTTCCATATCTGACGACTTTTTTACTTAATTTCTGAACTTTATCTAAACATCCAAATTTCCGCATATCTGAATTGGCCCAATCTCCCTGGAGTTCTTCTGAAAGTGATATTCTGAAACAGAACTTAATTTTAATGTCTAGTAGATAAAAAAAACTTTTATGAGGAGCCTGACTTTATGCTGTTCAACAATTTTTGACAACTCATCATCTGTATTCATGTCAACATCTGAATTGAACTTCTTGATTTCCAAATAACTTCCACGGTTTTATCTTCGACGACTCGGTTCAAAGTCAATTTCGCTAAATCTTACCTGTGTTATCTGCTTAAATCATCCGTAAGATCAAAATATACTTTTGAAATTTCTTCCCTGCATAATTTGCGAACGGATTTTGCTTCAAACTGTCAAATTTTACGGGTTAAAGTTCGCGTATTTGCCTTATTCTGCCAAGCCTAACTAATAACGAATCATAATGAAGACATTTTCCTTTCGTCTAATGCGATATGATTTTCTAAATAACCATGCATTCTAGAGGTGCGGTGCTAGTCTGGTGTATCGTGGACACGAGTTGAAGGTATCCTTTATTGCTTTTTCACAGCAGAGTGCTTTTCTCAGGAGCAAGAGGTAGCGAGAAGTGTGCTCATTCTATAAATTTTGCAAGCTTCAAGGAACTTGCAATCAGTCTCGAAGATTCTTCTGATATTGCCGCAATGGCGAGGCAACGCCAAATGCTCAAGTGTGTCGGGTTGTCCACACAAAAGTGGCACGCACAATTACACCCCAAATGGCTCGAGACGATTAATATCTTTATTTGCTGAAGCCAAAATCAACAGCAATATTTATGCCCCTCAGATTAGTCATGCTGAGATCTGACAGTGCTCTCATACGTCTTGCTTCCGAGTTAACTCAGCAATTTTCGCTCGAACTAATAAAGAGTCAATCATTTGTCAGAAGTCAACGAGTCAAGAAGTAGCTAATCGGGCAGTCAGCGAGCTTATCAAACCTTATTTATCTTATAATAATGCAATGGAGTCAATTCATGCTCACAGGATACATGCTAACTTAATTTCGAAATCCACTACTCATATCGCTGATTGAAAAATGGCATGAAGTCAGAATATATCTTAACCCTTAAAGGGTTGCCTTTAAGCAACATACCCAATTTTGCCTTCTAAAATCTTCAGACTAAGACTTGAGGTTCTAATGCCTGTTGTTGCCAATAGGATACATACCGAAATTTTTATTAGATTAATTTACAACATATGAATGGCAGTCTGAGTGCTGATAAAACATAAGAATAAATTGAGTATAAAAATATTCATGGTGTGAGATCTACTCATATATTTTACTCCCTTCGACGCACATTCTTACAGCGCTCGCTGTTCTGTACGTTTCGTTGGAAAATCAATATATATGGGATAGTAATCACTGTATTTACCAGATAAATTTTTATTTTCATGCTTAAATCTACCATTTTTGCTCTTTGTTTTGGAATACAGTACAATCCTGGTTACCCGAACGAAAGATCCGGGGCGGGGGGCCCTTACAGATAACAATTTTTTCGGCTAAGCCGTGAACATCTATTACTATTTTGTATCTATTTACAGTTTGCAATTCTGAAATGTTTTGAGTGTAAAACGAATTAAAAACTCTTTCTAAGGTACACTTATGTTCTTTATTTAAGTTAACCCTTCGTCGGGAGCAATATTCGCACCGGCAAGTTCGGGCGCAATGCGCATGACTGGCAAGGTTTAACAATATTGTAATTAATATTGTTAATACCCATTAATTTTAATTTTAGTATTCTAAAATTTGAAAAAAAGTGAGGATATCGTTGCATAAAAGCCTCGCCTTCCCTATTATTTCCGTGGAGTACTGAACGTGTTTTTTGGATTTGCGATTTCAAAGGCATTTCGGATAACCCGGGTTTCTGTTAACAGGTTTTTTACTGCATATTAATGCTAAAATAAGAATTATTTTATTATTTTTATGCTAAATAATACTTAAAACAAATTAAATTCCATAAAAGTGCTGACTACTGTCCACGTAATGTCATTCAATTATCAATACTTCCTTCCAGTTGTAGGTTTTCTGTAGTGCACATATGAGGTACGACAATTGAAATTGAAACTATTTTGGGTACTAAATAACCGAAAGCTACAAAATACTTCCTTAATAAATCCAGAAGCCTAACCGTTGGTGTGGCGCGGGAGTTTGGAGAGGGGGTGCCAGCTCAGGTGTCGTTCTCGTCATCTGACCGCGGTTCAAAATTACGAAGTCCGTCCCTAAATAGCCCTCGTGTTGCTTCAAAACGGGACGTTAATCTAACGTAACCTAACCCAGAAGCCTAACAATTAACAGTTTAAAGTTTTGTTATTTGCATTTTACGTTTCCATATCAGAGGATGCCAATTGTTTCATTGATATACTACTTTCTTTGATTTCGTACATTTAGCGAGAAAAATAGAAGGTGATTTCTGAGTTATTATTTATCATTGCAACTACCTATTAAAATCCCCATGTATTTCGAACAACAAAACCATATCTGGCTGTTGCGTCAAAAAATCCCAAACCGAAAACAACTCTTAAAGGCCACGTGTTGTCAATTCTGTCTTCTAAAATCTTGAGAATAAGACTGAATCTCCAATGCCTGTTGTTGCCAATAGAACACATACTGAAATTTTTATTAAATCAATTTACAACATATAGATGGCAGCCTGAGTACTGATAAAAAAATAAATTTATGTTTTTCACTTGAGACTGTCTCTTTTTAGCTTTGTTTGTACGCTCTAGAATACCATATTTTATTCTACAATATTGAAGGTATTTCCTTATCCGTATTATTATTTATCAAAATTCATGTGTGTTTGACATTATAGAATTTTATCGAGGATAATTTTTTTCTGAGATAAGGCCCAGTGTCGTCAGTTGGCAGGGGCGGACTGGGTCTGAAAAGAGTGGTTTCCATGAGAAAATGGGGGCCCTATCACATCTACGTTACCATCTCAAATATATTTTTTGATATTATTTATTACAAATACAATAAATTAAAATCAATAAGTTAATATAATCTATTCCTAATCTAAAACTTTATTATATATATAGATTACTAAATACAGTATACACGTATTATTGAAAGTGATAAATATTAAATATAAATTAATTTTATGATTAAATATTAAATAATTTTGGTGGTTGTATAGCATACTGTAATTTTGGAACTATATTGTTACATTGAGAATATTTTAACCAAATTGAAAATAAAGTGCAAACTATTTACCAATTTAAAATTTTTTAAAAAGAATAATTATAACTTCCAAGAATTAACAACACAAATGTACAGAAGTGTATTACATTTGATCCACTTCATTAATGGCAACTCAGGAAACATCTGAGTTCACTAGATGACTGTGCAAATCTGTTAATGAGTACGCTATATCCAAATCATTTAGAAATTCCTTTTCATAGCAACATACAGGAATTCCAAGTTCTCCTCAGACAATGAATTTCTTAATATGGTCTTTATGATCTTTAGTGGACACTTATGCTGGGGGCCCGAATTGTCTTATGTATAAGGGGGTCCACTTGCCATCGGGCAAGCTGGCAACCTGGCCAGTCCGCCACTGTCAGTTGGTAACAAACTGTTTTTTAGCCATAAACCATACTTAAAACAAAAAAATAGTTTTTTTCCTGTATTTTATTCAAGAAATGAGAGCCAAAAAACATTTTAAAATCATTATTTAAAAAATTCGGCCTTTTAACGGTTAAAATCGTAATTGTTTCAGAAAATTGCAGGAAAATAACTTTCAGCAATGTTAAACAACTTTTTAAAGTTTTATCTCACTCATGAAAAGCACATTGAATTTCTAATTATTCATATATTCAGATTTAAAGTAAAGTCTTTCTTTTTCCGTGATGGACTAGTTCTACTTCGCCCACTTTTCGTAGACCATGTTGCTTTTTTTTCAGTCTGAAGAAAAGTATGCATTTTGTTATAAATCAGAACATCTCCTTTTTTTCCTTTCTTCTTCTTCTCACGACTCCATTTTCATCTGAAAAGTCACTTTGGACATTTGGAAAATAAATTTATGATGATAAGAGTTGATTAAAGTTAAATTAAAAAAAAAAATCAAGTTCAACTATTATTTTACAGTTTGTTTTTAAAAATTTCAGAAATTCTTATCCAACACTTGAAGAAGAAGGTTTTCTTAGGTATTACTGACTACAAATATTCAAAAAGGCACAAAAAAAAGAGAACTATGAAAGTTTTCGTGTTCCCCATATTGTCCTAGTCAATTGAAATGAGATCTGTGATCGAGCATCGTAGTTTAAGAAATTTCGATAGAAATTAATTTAAAAATTATATCCAATTTAAGAAGATGATTCAAAGTTAATATTTATTTATTTATTAAGCGGAAAATACAACGGTTTTTCGTTTGAATTTCCCAGAACTGGTCGATTCAGATAAGTTGTTTTAGTTTGGGCATAATTGTCTTTAATTTAGAAAATAAAAAGATGGAATTGGTATATCTTTTTTATAAAAAATTTTAAGATGAAAAATAAATAAGATATAATGTTACTTGCTACATACACAGAATTATTTACTCTGTCATTCTGAAATATATTTTTTTATACTACCAGGAAAGACTGCGAAGAAGGAAAGGATAAGTCATGATTTATAGTGCTGCCATCTATGAATATGTATTATGACTATAAATCCATGCCAAGTGTATAAAATGAATGATTACGTGAATTTTCATTCTCATTTCAGAAATATCGTTTTTCTTTTATTTGAATTGTTAAAAAACAAACGTCACATAAATTTAGATGAAGGAAACTTTTCCTGAAGTTTTAAATAATAAGTTAATAATGAATTGAAAAAATTCTAATCATATGCTCTCTGATTGCACATAATTATCGTTTAAATATTTCCTAATATTGGCTCAAGTTTTAGGGATTATTGCATTTTTTAATTCAAATATACCTTTTCTTTATTTTACGCCATGTTTACTCCAAATTAAAATTTCAAATTGTTTTAATGTAGTAACAGGAAGTTCAAATCAATATTTGAGAAATGGCAGCGGATAAACTCATTCATTTACAATTCTTTGATCCAGTTTTATCTAAAAAGATTCTGAAAATTCACGAGTTAAAACATTTTACTTGGTTTATAGCAGTCTGTAGCGTACAGAAGCTGAGTTTAGACAAACACTCACAGCTAAGATAATAAATAACTAAGTATATTTATTCTTATGTACATCTTGATTACTTACACTAAATTGAAATGAATTCATCTAGATTATTAATCAATTATACAATAAAACCCAGGTGGGGCGTCTCATTCACCAACACGCAGCACGTTTGCTGCAAAACGTCCGGTTCGGACCTCGGAAGATCATCTAGACAGTTTGGCTCTCAAAGTGATCTCCCTGACACTTTGTTCAGTTCCGAAATATATAGCCAAGTCAATAAAGACCCAAAGAAATTCAACTTCGGAAAAAATTTGTGTAAAGCTGAATTTTGCACCATTGATAGACCCCTATCAAGCTTCCCCTCAGCTCCCCTCAAAAGTTCAAAATGGCGATATCTACGGAACGGCCATTATCTGTAACTAATGATCGGATCAAGTTCAACTTTGTACTGTTTTGTTTGTTATTAAATGGGCAACAAGAAAGCTGTAATACATATTTACTTTACACCTAACAGTTTTTATAAATTTAGGAAAATATGTGAAAAAAAAAGATTTTTTTACTTAAAAACTTATGATTTTTGCTCTCTATTTTTTTAAAATGTCATATTATGCAAAAGTACTTCCTATAAAGATTATAGACTACAATTTTTTGAATCTACTGATATACAGTTTTATTTATTTTTGTGCGATGCGAACGATGGGGAAGGGGGAAGAAAGCAAGAAGGTTCGGCGTGCCACGCGGTTGCCCAGTCATCGCGACGAATGGTTTGGAAAAAAAACAAAACAAAAAAAAAAAAAAATGCATTGTATAGTTTTGAAAATTGGTACAGATTTTCCTGAAGGACTCCTGTTCAACATACTAAAAGTCCCCGATCCTGCGGGGGCGGAAAGCTCGCGCCGCCAGTTTGGATTTCATTTCCCCTTTTTAGTTTTTCCTTAATATCTCAAAAACTATTCACTTTTCGAATTACGCGTGATACAGCAAATTAAAGAGCGTAAAATTCCCTACTAATAAATGTTTTTATTTTTCTTCTAGCTTTAACAATTTCCAAGATAATGGGTCTAAGTTTGCCGTCATTTTAGATTTCATCCCCCTCTCTTGGTTTTTCTTGAATATCTCGAAAACTATTCAATTTTCAAATTACATAGGATTTAATAAATTAAAGAGCTTTTATTGTTCTTTTAGCTTTTTTTGGAAATTAAAAAAGTACATCATGGATATCCCACCTTAATATGTTGTACACTTTATTCTCTTTTAAGCATCCAGCTCTTTTTATGTTTGCACTTTGTTTTTATTTGATGTTTCTCTTATATAACATTGGCGTAGTTCAGGTAAAAGTCACGAAGGCCGAAATCATAGTTTCGAGGTGCTGTCAGTCCCTTGCGGTCTACTTGACTGCAGAAATCCCTCAGAAGGTTTTGTGCACTTAGTGACTTCTGCCTGAACGACGTCGAATACTCAATCACTGCTGTTTACACTATACAGCTTTAATATACAGAAGGTGGACGCACTCTATCTTCCTTAGAATAATTGGTGAGTTTAAGCATGATAACCCATTACAATATTCACACAGGTTGGCTTTTCGGCAGCCATAGTACTACCACATCCTTTTATATAATCACACGATCGTTGATGAAATAGATAATCTGGATCAAATGGTTTGGAAATTTTAACTGGTTTCAGTGCTCTTTTGAAACTTCCTCTGTATTTTAGTTTCAGTTTTTCCATCCACACTTTGTAGTAGTGAGTTTGTTTTCTAACCAGCTCTGAGTTCAAAAAAAAAAAAATATTCATGGTACGCTTCCGTCAGGTCAAAGTTTGATCTTAGCGTACTTTTCTTCGTGAAAGTCACAAATCTGTAATATCGGTCCTCGTTCAACGTATAGACTGTTTTTTCAACCCATATAATACAAGGCTCTCTCCAACAGCCACAATTCACCTTTTGATGAGGTAGGTTCCAGAATAATCTTGGCCTGTGACTTTCTGATCGCAATAATTAAGCATTTCCATTGCTTTCATTTTTTTCTATACCATAAAAACTAGAGATTGTATCGCAGCCGGTCAATGCATGGGTAAATGGCAGAAGTTTTCGGGAACATCCAATTACTTCAATTTTCTACATTGTCTTCTCGAATTTTCGATCATTGTTTCTATCTTGTATATGTCTCTTGAAAAATAGCACCACCAATCTCTTTACAAAAATATATTTTGAGAAAAACAGCGTTTGTGTTCTTGGGCAACAAAAACAATAAAATAAAGTTGTAGCTTGCTCTAGCATCAGAGCTTCAAAATCACGGACTAAGAGTGATTGCAGCGGAAGGCGATGCCGAAGTAGACATTGTAATGATCGCTATAAACCAAATTAATATTAGTTCTAACGTTGCAGTCGTGGATTCAGATACAAATTTAATTGTATTGTCAATTTTGCTGAAAATAGTGTGCATCCATCGTAAATAGAATAAAGAAAGAAGTATCTTAAGTAGAATAACCTTAATTTTAAATAAATAATATAAAATACAAAATTGACAACTAACAATTTGCTAATTTTAAGCTTTATTGATATAATTGAATCATTATAACTAATAAGTTGGGCGAACCAGCTGATCGCTGAAGGCGGCTAGTAAATAAATAAAACTATTAGTATAATTTATAATTATTACTTAAAATTCAACACAAAAATGCTATAAAAGGGACTTAATATCACGAATTTTTTAAAAAAATATAATAGAACATACATTTTACTACACAGAGCATATTTTGTTGTATAGAATTTTTTCTATTTTCAATTTGAACGATGTGAAGTGTCAGTCATATATAATCAGCGAAAATGCATTGAAAGCTAGGAACGATCGCCCTTTTATGAATGATGTAAATTGTGTTTCTGTGCATCTTACGGCTATATATAGAGAGAGATCCATGATATTCAACAACATTCGTTTTAAATATGGAGTTTCTTTATACAGGACAGTGTCGGCTGCGGTGGCCTAGTGTTAAGGTCTTCGCTTCGGAGCCACCCGTTTCCATTGAAGGTCTGCGGTTTATGGGGCCTGTTGCACGCTAAATCGCAAGTAGGGGGTCAAACTCCTACCGCTGGCGTGGTGCGGAAGTTTGGAGAGGGCGTGCCAGCTCAGGTGTGTTCCTCGTCATCTGGCCGCACGACGAGGTCCGTCCCAAAATAGCCTCGTCTTGCTTCAAAACGGGACGTTAATATAACTAAACTAAAACTACACATGATATTGATGATTGACATTAAAAACTAAATTTTGTTAAACTATATAAATTCGGGATACTTTAATATCATATAAAGGGTTATTTAACGGGACGTAATTATAAACTCCATTGGTTTCTTCCGTTTGTTAACTTCGGTTGTAAATGACATATTGATTATTTTTAATCATTTTCTGATTTATTAGCATCATTTTTTTCCTTGTACTTGAAAAGAAAATTAAAACAATAAATAGGTGAAACGCATAAGTTCCTCAACCCTTTATAAGGCATTTTTTTAGAAGTGGTAGAATAAAATGACTTATGTGCAGTGGCGTACCTACGTAAAATGGCGCCCAGGGCAAATACCAAAGCTGCGCCCCCTCTTTCTTTTGAAATGTGATCCTCATTTTCTTTTCAGAAAGTTTATGTCGGGCGTGAAAAGATTAATAAAGCAAATAAACTTAAAAAATTATATATATATATGACCTTTTTGAGTTTATAGGACATTTATTTATGCATTAAAAATTTTTTTAAACAAAATTTCGCTACATTTTCTCAGAAAGTTTGGAGCATTCTAACTTTAACCCTTTAAATATGGCTCAAATAAGAAATTCAAAGTTGTTTGTAAGAAACTTTGGGTGTATTAGAAAATTATAAATAAAGGATTCTCGTACTTAGAAAAATATTATAAAATGAGTACAAATCTCTTAATCCTTTCAAAAAAACCCACACACGTACGAATAATAATGAAAAAAATTATGTAGGGGAGGGGGGTTAAACCGGTTACCTTGATTTTGGTATTATTAATTCTTCTTACCAGTGGAGAAATTCCGAATTATACTCTACTAGTGAAGAAAAAAGAATGGTCATAGTTGCCATGTTGTTGTTGAATTCACTTCGTCTGTGAAGGTTTATTTGTTTTAAGACGTCAACTCTCCAATGCTCGTTTCTTTTTAAACTATCCTTACTTATTAACCATTACAATTATGAAAATTATATTTAGTCCAGCTTATTATATGTTTCCTTAGGATTTATAGCCTATCAAACAATAAATAAATAATAAAATAATTGCGCGGTTTTATTTAGTTTGTAATAACCTATGCACTCGGGGAAAAACCGGGTACTTCTAGTGGGAGTAAAACCGGGTACTTCTAGTGGGAGTGAAACCGGGTACTTCTAGTGGGAGTAAAACCGGGTACTTCTGGTAGGGGTAAAACCGGGTAATTCTAGTGGGAGTAAAACCGGGTACTTCTAGTGGGGGTGAAACCGGGTACTAGGAGAAATTGCGGATACCTGACCCAAAAAGATTTTCTTAGATTGTGAGATAGTTGGTAGTGTATGTGTTTGTGAGGACCATTCCTATTTGACATTTGAATCAAATGATCTGATGGAAAGCATTTCCAATTTATTCCGAGATAATACAAAGAATTATTTTAGTGAAAATTTTAAAAAGAATTGAAATTTATTTATTCCATTTTTTCCTCGCTTGCAAATAATAGATTTTTATTTATTTTTTCTGATATAAAACTTAAAATGCATGTAAAATTAAAAATCTTTTTCTCGAAGTCTTTGCAATCGTTTGGTTTTATTTAATGCATCGTCATTTCGACTGACTTCGTCTCTTAGTTAGCTTGAATTTTAAGGAAGAAAGAATTACGTAGAATACATTTTAATTTTTTTCTACATTTGGATTGGATTATTTTTCTTGATTAAACTAATGATAAAAGAAAGGGAAAAACTGTCATTTTAACATCCTCTCCATACAAAATTGAATTAGAATATCATTTAGAAGACAAGAAAAGAGAACATGAAAAAAAAATGCTATCAAAGAAGAGAAAATTGTTTTATGGTGACTCAAAAAAAACAGGAAAAGAAAACCTCAAAACAAAACAATAAAAAAAAGAAGAGTATGGAGAACCTACAAAGCTGTCTCATGAAAAAAAAACTAAATGAGTCCACTAAACCTGCAGTGGAGTGGAGGATAAAGATAACTACTTTATGTGAATTATTGCTATTCTTATTGACCTACTTATTTATTACTATTCTTAAACTAATTGTCTTTATTCTTAAATTGTTAACTACTGTAATTATTGCTAAATCTTAAATCGTCTTTTTTCTTAAATTGTCAACTATTATAACTATTGTTAAATCTTTAAAAAAATGTTTTATTCGTAAATTGTCACATGAAATAAAAATTTATGCTAGTTTTCCCTAATTTCCCATAGAGTTAACATGTGTACCCGGTTTTAGTTAACACGTTACCCACTAGTGGAGTAAAACCGGGTGGTTTGACTTTTTCTACGAAAAAATCATTAGCAAAAGATGTAGTAAAACTATGACTTTTCCTGAGAGATTTATTGCACTCTGATAAATAATGAATATTTTAGTAAAATTTGACGATCTTTATGTCGAATTGTTTAGCTCCAACAGGCCTTCGAATCTTAAGTACCCGGTTTTACCACACTTTCCCCTATATTACTTCTTTGCCCATAGAGCGTATTGCACACATACACACAATCAAGCTAAACGTTATTTATGTGCAAAGCATTATTAGTATAACCTGATGCAACTCTATAATAGTATTAAATAAACATATAGACTGAGAAAATCGCAGGATGCAGCAGAATATAAACTTACTCCCTACCCGCAGAAATCGTGGGATAAGCAGTCAGAGGGTTAAAAAAAACCCATCAAACAATTATGCCAATGAGCAGGTCGTTTTGGGAGTGCATGGATTTTCACATCTAATTTTTATACAGGGTGTCCCAAAAATATTGATACAAAATTTAAGGGGAGGTCAGGCATACGATAAGCATCTAAAACCACATAGAAACATGGGTGTGCAAACTCCATCTTGAGGCAACAGATAGCATTTAAAATAAAAGATGGACAAAATGCCGATATCTTTCTCAATCTTAACGGTATTGAATTGAAATTTGTTGCCTATATATCTGGCTCTGAAGTTACGAAAGAAAAATTACGCTACCTTTCGCGCATGCGCAGTAAAAAATTATTTACTACAAATATTGTTTTTTTTTACACTCGACTGCATTTAATTTTTTAGATTTTTATGCGTTTTAATTTTCTGTGTTCTTATGTAATCAACCGTTATTTGGTGTTTTTGCATGGGTCTGTGTTCCACTTTTGTACTCTGCAATTTTTATCTCTCGTGCGCATTTTCTTCTTCCAACATTAATGTGTTTTTAGGACATTGTGTTTGTGTATATTTAACTTTTTAATCCTTGCTTTTTTCAAATGGATTTTTGATTTATTATTTTAAATTAAAATTTATTTGTGTGTTTATATGATATTAAAGTAATGCGACTTTTGGAATCCTAGTGTGTCTTTTAATGCTTTTGTGATTGCGTGTTTTCGTTTTTAAATCATTTATGCGTGTGCAAAATTTTTATGGTTTTGTGTTTTGAACTTTTATCACTCATTGTAGCTTGTTTTCTTTGTGTGTTTGTTGTTCATTGCACTCTGTGAATGGAGTTATCTCTGTAGTGCGCTTTTCTTTAAATAAATAAATATTCATATCTTCCCTAATGTTCAAAGGATTTAGTTCAAATTTTAATACCATATGTCTCTAACATATTGTCACGCATTCTGTAAGTTTTATACAATTCGGTTGAAAACTCTGCAAGTTATAAGCAAAACATATTCTGTAACAATTTTGTATATTTTAAAGAAACCTTTATATCTTCCTGAATATCGCCCTATTTTTACGAAAATGCATGTAAACATTGCGTATATCATTGCGTTATAGACTGTTAATTTCTAAAGGTTGGCAGCTGTAAAAAACCCTTCAGTACAAAAGTTGTTCATTATGATGATGGAATTAGTCGCACATAATTTGAATAAGCTTTCTATCTTCAGTAGTTAAGGTGTTATAGAGAAATGAAAATTTCAACTACCCATCATTTTCTCCCCCTTCGAGTTAAATGAGTGATCTGCGAACTCGTCCGAGATTCTCACCCTCTCCACCTTATATTCCTGGCCCATTTACTCCATTATAAGGAAAAGAGTCCACCGCTCATGTCGTACTTTATTCTTTACAATTGTCGTTTTGTGGTTATCGCACATGTTGTAGCATGCAAAGGACAGAAAGTATCCACTTGGTAATTAGATTTTCTCAATGATGCGCTCCATGAGGGTGTAAAATTATAAATCTTTTCTGGTACATATCTTTACCAGTTCGGATGCAAGAGAAAAATGATCTCCACTTACGGCCTATAAATAAAAGGTTAATCTTCCGCTTCGAATTCACGTGAAGGCTAAGGTTAAATGATTGCGTAATGTCGAACCCTTGCAAGCCGATGTCATCTCTCTAGTCACGACACTAGAGATAGGACGTTCGCTCATAACAAAAGATTTAAGCCAGGTGCACACATACGATTTTTTTTTTATCGGACAGCACCTATAATGTCGGATAAGAGATTAACAGCGTGAAGTACAATGATAGCTGATGGGTAGTGCACAAATACTTAACGCGGTGCTGCGTGTCGGACCCGTAATTAGTGACACGTTTTCTCAGCATTTTCCCCAGAAGTCGGAGGGAAATCAGAGGTATGCGTGCACTGCCTACTGCTATCATTGTATTTCACACCGCTAATCGCTTCTAAAGGCTATATCAGACGGTAGCTTTCTGTGTTCAGTTTCCGTCTACCTAGGGGCAATGCCACTCGCCAAAAGTGTCACAGGTCAAACAAGATGCCGGTAATCGTGGACTGTATTCAGTCGGCTTAAGAATGTACACGACAGTGACGGAAAACTGTCAGCAGCGGAAATTCAAACCTATCGGTTGTGACTTTGATGGTGACGTAGTTCCACGATAGTTCCTTTCCCTGTCTGACGGGTTATCTCAATGCGTGACGTGCTACAAACTTTTAGTGAATGCCATTGCCTCTTGATACACGGAAACTGCACACACAACGCTGTCGTCTGATATAGCCTTAAGAAACTTTGTCGTTCATGACTTGTCCGACAAAAAATCGGGTGTGTGCACCAGGTCCACATGAAATGTGAATTTTAGGTAGATTCGGGTCTCCAGCACGTGAATTAGACGTCGAAATTCCATCTAGTTGCTTAATCCCGAAAGAATCTCTATCTATGAGACTATGAGATAGGATTCTCGTAGTCACTTGATGAACCTAAGTCCTTTATGAGGAATATGATAAAGATGCAATGATGGATGTAATGTTAATCAGTCGAGAATATTTGCTATTTATTTCTTAATAATATTTTAAATTTTTTCAGTGCTACAGTAAAATTCGAAATATGATAAGTTGAATACTACCTGGCTTTTCTTCTCTTTTTTAATTTCATGAAATCTAAATAACTAAAAGGAATCGATCATTCATATTCATATTAAAGCTCTTAATATAGTAAATCAATTCCTTGTGGTGATTTCTTGACGAAAATGTTTTGAATAGGTAATGGCTGAAAAGCAATACTCTATTCCTAAAGTCTTCATGAAAGTCAGATGGAATTTCCGTATTAAAATTTCCCCCAAAAAATTCGCTTTTCAATAATTGGATTTCGGTGAGCAGAAAATAGTCACTCCCCTTCCATATGGTACTTAGTTTATTAGATCTATAGATTTAACTTACCTTTAGTTAAAAGAGTCAGAAAGCATTTATTATCCTTATTTTATATTGAAATTGTCTATAATAATTTAATTTTGAAACTGTCTATAATAATTTATGACTATTTTCATTTTTCAGAACGTTTTTATGAAATTTACAATTCATTAAACAAACTGAATTGCTATAAAAATAGCGGTGCTGCCATCTATTGAAGCTTATTACAAATAAAATAAGCATAATATTTTCGGTAATCGAATTTAGGCATATCTGAAGTTTTAAAGTGCTGATATTCAACTATATAAAGTAAAAATTACACGCAGACCATCAATGAATCTTTGTAATTTTGCTATAATGAATCAGGGACGGTGCAGGAGTGCCAGAGAAAAATTCATGCGCCCTTAGGCAAAGAAAAATTTATGAGCCCCCTTATATGTACTTGTGTATTCACATGCATAACCAAACATAACTTAGCCGAATATAAACAAAAATTGATATAAAAAACTTACTATGTTTTTAACTAACGAAAGATTTTAATTGCGCATAAAGAAAAACAGTATTTAGTAATATTCATGAACTTGCATTGTAAGCATCAATAATTCATCGACATACTTAATACTAAATTTACATTTGCAATTAAATGCATATCGTAATCTAGTATTTATTACGAAGACGGAAGACCGACGGACACGTGGCAGTTTCGTTTGATGGACAAGCGCCCCATTGTTGCGGCGCTCCTGAGCGATGACCTACGGTCATCTAATGCTAAAACCGACTCTGCAACGATTTGAAATAATTTTGGACTACTTATTGTCAAGTCTAGAATAAGGTGTTAGAATACTTTGACTTCACTGTGAGGGTGAGGGAAACGCTTTCTCTTGCTGAAGAATACTACTCGCAGTGTAAAAGCTTATTTCCATTTTTTTCTATTTTTTTAAATCTTCATTTGTAGTTAATCCTGTTCTGCAGAGGAATTATGAAACGGCACATTAACTTAAAAGAAGGAAAATATGGTCAGAAATTTATTTTTCAAGAATAACATGAGAACAATTTGTGATTTTCCATCCAAATAATAGACCGCTGCCGGTAAGCTATCATGATAAAAATTAACCCCTTGTCATACGATTTTAATCAGCTTCTTAATATGACGCCACCCATTTTGGATATCTTTTATTATTTCAATCCATTTAAGATGGTAAAGGATGCTTGAAACATTTAAGCGTGTCCAGGTGTTTTTGTATTTAAAATTAATTGTTGCGTTGACTTAAATACGGATTTCAATAGCAAAAATTATGTAATTCGATGCACGTGTCAGAGACATGATTGTATGTTAAGGGGTTAAAAGAATTTTTTTATTTACACAAATAATGAATATTTAGACTAATATATGAAATAGATGATTTTTTAAATTAAAAGCAATAGTTGAATTCTTATTCTTGATCTATTATTTCTCTGAACGGTAAATTCATCCCGTTCTCCGAATTTGAGTTATAATCTTTCACTCTCTTTTAAATAAGTATTTTGGAAGTTGTGATCTTCCTCTTGTAGAGAAGTCGCATTTAATAGTGATCTCAGGATGCCTAAATAAAATAGTTTTTTAAGAGAGGAGGAAGGGATCAATATTACTTCTTTGTCCTACTCATTTGCTTGTTAAAATTCCGACAAGATAGGTCCTCACAGTGGCGTAGCTGCAACTGTTGCCGCCCTTCCTCAACAAGTTGCAGAGGGCGCATAAATCTCAAAATAAAAGTAATATATTCCAGAGAACAAAAAACGTTTTATTAGTAACATAATTCTTCGTTTAACGCCATCCATCTCTTCAGATAGGTTGCGAAATTTTGTGTCCACGACCGGTCTTTCTTTCACATATCTGCAATTTATCGAAAAAGGGAGAAAAATAAAAATTAATTGCATTAGTTATCATTATTTTATGCACACAATGATTAAACTAGTGTCGCTGTTCCTTTTTGTTATAAAATATTTTCTTACATGTCTGATTTTGCCACCCTTTCGAAGTGCCACCCGGGTAGACCGCACCCTCCTTTAGCTACGTCACTGGGTCCTCACATTCCGACAATAATGGGTAAGTTCCATTCTTTATTCTTGACCATCTGGTATGGAAAACGCATCCCTGTTGTAGGTTTAAGTAAACATTATCCTTCACTGTCTCAGTGGCGGATTTTGACAATATGACTCCACAGGCGCAAAATTGTTTTGATGCCCTTACCCTACCCAATGTCGTATATTCTCAATCGGTTTAATGCTACGATGTATGTCGAATAGATTTTGAGGCCCCTCAGAGTCTCTAGGTACGAGACGATCACCTCTAACTCCTGTGCAAAAAATCGCCACTGCACTGTATATATTCACAAAGAAGAAAGACTAGTTAATCCACACGCTAACAAACTACCCTGCACAGATAACGCCAGTGGCGAATCCAGGGGGTGGCTATCGGGCTGCATCCCCCCATAGCTAAGCCAGAAATCTTGATTTTATTTAAAATCACTATCTATTAATTTCACTTTAAAAAAATAATAAAACCGTGAACATTGCTTTCTGGCTTGACAAATTCGAAAATTTTCCTACTTTTCTAGTCATTCCACTTGTACTTGTAGCATTGACGCGGTCGAATATACTTTTTGGCTAGTTAATTCATTGTATATTTTTATTAAATTATCGAAAGTATTGTAGTGTTTTTTATTATTCTTATTGTCAGGTGAGTAAAGTCTGTAAGGTTAAAGTGTTTTGGTTTACATAAGCCATGAGGTTTGAGATTCGTCACGACGATACAAAATTTTTATGCCCTTTACCCCCCCCCCCCCAAAAAAAAAAAACCCCAAATCCTGGATTCGCCACTGGATAACGTCATATAAGTTCACATGCTTTTTGCTGACAAACGATCGTTATCAGTTGCCAAGTAGCTCTAGTTATGGTAGCTGATTCATTTATCATTCATGAGAAATCATCAGTTTAAATAAAAAAAAACAACCTATAATCTTAAAAAGTGAAAAATTATTGCATTATTTAATTAAAATCATACAAATTCTGAAAATTGTCAGGATATTTATTAATCTCAGTTATTGAAACTTTGAAACATGTTTTTAATCGTCTATCTAATAGTTATTCTACTTATATATACTGTTTTGGATGCCCTGTATAAAATAAAGAGCAATTTCCTTTTATAAACTCTTTTATGTTGACATCTTATAATAGTGATTGCAAGCATTTTCCATCATCGAAATTAAAATCGCAGTACGATGCTGCTGGATATAAAATATGACGTGTAATTTAAATTAAACAAAATTTATCTGAGGTTCAATTGAAATTAAACAAAATCAGTATACCCGATGAAGCTGGTAGCCGAAGGCGGTAAGTAATAAAAATATAAAATGTGCTTCCATTTCTCTTTAAAAGACTTTTATAACGGTACTAGAAATATATATACAAATATTTATATCAAAAATCTGAAGGTCAAACCAAAAATCGCAAAAGCTTCAGACGCTCATTGAAACACTTTAAGTAAATTGGTATTTCATTCACAGTTATAACATATTTTAATTTTTAATGGATGTTCAGTAATTTTCTTATGATTTTTATAGTGGTTATATTGTTTGTGAATTCTTTTCAGAGCCCCACGCGTTTATGATTTTTTCTTTGATTTCCAAATTCTTAAAAAAAATAATTTTCTTACACTTATAAAATGCATAGTTTAAAACATTTTTTATTTTTATAATTTTCTAATTTGTTTTGTTAAATATTTTTTATAATTCATTGTTGTATCTATCATGAAAACTTGTAATAAGTTTTTTTTTCACATTTGAGTACATACGGCGCCAATCATATGCCACTAAATGTTGGAAAATAATCTACTATTTCGTAATTCATATTGAAATATTTTATTGCCATCAACTTTACAAAAGAGGTCTAAAACATTAGAAAGTGAATGAAAAATCATTTACAAATTTCCTCCTTTACAAACAGGAAATTGACATTCGAATAAAATCAACAGGTGGCAAAAGTACTAATCTTTTGTACACTTCAACGTTTGTTCACTTCTTTCATACAAGCCTCGGTAGCGCAGTAGGCAGCGCGTTAGTCTCATAATCACTCAAAAGAGTAATCTGAAGGTCGTGAGTTCGATCCTCACCCGGGGCAGTGTTTTTTTGCCTTTATTTTCGGCACTGATCGGTTTCCAGTTACTTTAAAATTCATTTCTAATGTTAAAGTAGTTTATCTTACTCCTTTAATTTATTCGACATATTTAACTGATTTTAAAATTACAAAGCACTACTACTGAACCGAGGGTTATTAACAGTTCAAGTCAATTTATTGTAGCATGGAAGAAGTTCGAAATATTTGTTTCAAAAATATATTTTGATTTTCTGAGAATATTTATCACATAAACAGAGTTACGTTTCTTTTTTGTTTCTGTCAATTTAGATAAATAATTAAATGGGAATGTTGTATTCTAAGCAAAAAATATATATTTGTAAATTTTATTATCTTCTAAAATGACTCAGGTGCTTGAAAGCTTAGAGACATACTTTAAGTGTAAAAGCCTTAAACTCATATGATCAAGTGCAGTGGGACCTCGATTAACTGGGCCTGTATCAACCGAAGTCTCTGTTAACCGAACCGATGCCAGAAAATCGAACTGCGCTTTTAATTTTTTAATAAACGAATTTTTCATAAAAGAATGCCAAAGTTGGCAATTGAACCGATCTTTTATTACTCAACCAGATATTTTAAACCCTTTCCGGCGCGGTGGTCGCAAAAGAGGACACCAACTTTAAAATTTTCGAAAAAAAATCCCAGTAAAGTTTAAAACCCCGAAAATTGCGCGAAAATGCAACTAATAGTACCCCTCTTAGAATGCAGATGGCAGTACAAACAAATTTAGTTTCCGATTCGGTTTAAAAATGTGAAAATTTGTTGATTTTGAGATTTTTTTTGAGTCTTCAAAGTTAACAATTTTCGCAAATTCGCTCGAAAATTTTCTTCCAATATTCTTGAAGTTTTAGTTTATGATTTTCTGTAAGATTCAACAATATTTTTTTGAGCGTATGAAGGTGTCTGTATCTAAAGGGGTCCTGATATGAGAGGGTAAGGACCCCCCCCCCCTCCCTTGGAATGAAAAAAGTTAATTTTTTTTTTTGTAGATTCCATGCCTTGATAATAAACTAAACCCATCCATGATGTTTTTTCATCATATTTCAAAAAATTTAATGCCTTGCGCCGCAAAGGAGCGCTTAAGAATTGGAATGTGTTCTGATTTTTCTTAACGCGCTTCAATGTGAGCAAATTGCATGTGTTTTCATGAAAAAATTCTCATACCTAGGGAGCTTTTATTTTGTATTAATTCTTATAAACTATGTGTCAAGTACTTGTGTGCGCAATTTTAACTGTAACCTGTTATAACTAATTGAACGACAGTTTTTGATTCGGTTTCACTCTTTCTAGTAATAAACGTCTTGGATTGAACGAAATGACTGGTTGTTTTTCATATTTGATTCCGGTAATGTTTTAAAGCTACAGTTTTTTAAAAATAATTTTCTGCCAAGCAGTTACAGTTATTGATACGCTGGCAGCGTAATAGAGTTATTTCTTTTCATAAGGATAACAGAACAAAAATAGCAGTGTAAATGTGTCGGAAAGTTTCGCGTTGTTGAGAGCGGGAAAATACTCTTTTGAGAACATTCTTAAAGATTCATTGGGAAAAGGCACAGGAAGCATCGAAATTGGTAACATTCGCGAATGTTTCTATCAAAACTATTTCAAAAAATACATGCAAGAAGTTTGATAACTAATAAAAGAGCTTGTTAATATATGGTAGTTCTTGCGGATTTATTTTTGTAATTTCAAGGAAACAATTTTGGGAAACCTTGTCGAAAGTCGTGATTTAAAATTTAATCTCTATCAACCGCGTTTTGGATTATCTGAGGTGATTACGGTCCCAATCAACTCGGATAATCGATGAGAGAAACTAGAATTAACTCATTAACGAAAATTGGAAATTATGCGGATTATTCTATAGCAATTGTGTCTTTTTCGTTCGACAGATGGCAGCACGGCAACATTTGATTCTATCAAACTTGCAATGAATGATTTGGAAAGGAAGCAAGTGTAACATCGAACTTTTCTTTCGTCTGACTTTACACCGGGTAATTCGAAAATAACAAGTCATTCTTATGATAAAACATGGGGGAGTGTGTGCGCCTTGTGTTTTCCGATTTATATATACACTTGGGGTCGTAAGTGGAAAATTTTTTAATAAAATCTGACTTAAATCGTTATAGTTTCTTCTTTTAGTAAAATTATTCGATTTGAGGTTACAAGTTTTTTAAACTTAATTCTTAATCACCTTTAGAATAATTAAATAAAATTATTTACTTATTCGTAAAATTATTCTCTTATTACTTTCAAAATTTCCCTTACGTATGATTAGGTAAAGCTTTGTTGATTAAAACATAGATGGCGCTTCAGAAACATTAATACATGATGATATGAGTTTTTCTTCCTAATATAAATAAGTAATTAGTATTTTATTTGAATTGAAATACTCTTTACTAAGTATCCATCAAAAAATACATAGTGTTGGTGAAATGAATAAGAATGAATGGGGACAAGAGCGAAAAAAAACGGCGTTCTAACGAGAACGATGAACTAAAGAGATGTATTAAAAAAAACACGACTCCTACTAAATTGAGAGGATGATCTAAAAATGATGTAATTGAAATATTTCATATAGATACTCAAGAACTCCATACATACACTTAGAAAAATATGTAATATTTCCATTAACTGAAACATTGCATCCAAAATACTAAAGACAACATACAAAAGAAGTGAATGTCGAAAATTTTAAAATGAAATAAAAATGAATCCGGCTTGCAGGCTTCGTCAGAGGTCACCTCCAGGCAGGGATTCAAACCAGGGATTTTTTTCTGTGAGGGGACTGCCTTTCGTCCAAAAATTGACTTTCAGGACCGGAAAATCCAATGATATCAAGAGATTACAAAAGCAAGAATTAGTAGCACATAAATACATGCATTCAATAATAAGTTTTTTTCAAAATGTTCATTAAAATAAAATTAACGGCTTAATTAAAATATTAGTGCTTCAACTGCCTGAGACTTCTTTGTTCTCAGCCACATATTAAAAATCCAGAAATTCAGGTAAGGAAAAATTTTGGTTGTAAAAAGTTAATCAATTCTTTAATTTAATTTAGTATTCAATTAGTCATTACCAATGATTGGAAAACTATTGAAACAAAAGAACAAACTTATCCTTCAAAACAAATAAAAAAATTATTCGAGAGCCATAAATATACTTTTACAAATCAGGAAAATTTAAAGCATTTCTGACAGTTAGGGGCAGTTTGTTGCTTATGCAGACACATACCAATATGTGTAATAAATGAAGATAATTAGAATGATATGATGAGATTGGCTGTGTTTTCTATGAAATCTGACAAAGAATAGAAAACATAAAGTTTTTTCTTGACTAATTGAAATATCTGAAAATCCACAGTGATAATAACTAACATAATACAAATCTTGACAGTAATTCTAATTTTGATTATAACACAAATGCACAAGGAGGAGTCTTATTCGACTTCGCTAAATTGATACTTAAAAAGAGAGAATTTGAAAAGAGAGAATTTACCCTTTTACTGAAAATGAAATCCAAATTGGTGTCCTTTAACTTTGGAGTTGACTGAACTCTTGACTCTGTTGGCCGTCTGTCCTTTGTTTTTCACTTTCTTTCTTCCTACTCTCCTTACATACTTGGGCAAGGATATCATCACCCCAGGGGAAAACATACATTTGGCAGCAAACTAATACACGCCTATCGCTGTAAAATGGTCTATTCATCTTTGTCATTTTCATTTTCAAAGATATTTCCTATCAGAAAATATACGTTAAGTCAATCCATCACCTCAGGCTCTGTTCATCGCTACCCATGTAGAGATTCGAATTCTCGAAACACTTTAAATAACTTCATATCAATCCTCTGTAATTGTGAATTTGTTTGAAGAGATCTTTTCTCTTCAAAAGAAATCTGCAAAATGCAACACAACTCTGAAAATACTTACACTTGGTAATAATCAACAGTGCCTTCCTTCATTGTTTTCATATCCAGCTACAATTTTTCATTTATCCACGTTATATTCATGAGAAAAAATACTTTTTTTACAGGTGCATTAATTCCAGTTAAATTAAAGAAACAATTTGTCGCTGTTTTTTAAAAAATCGAATAAATGAAGTGATTCTTATAAAAATGTGAAAATGTGAGCTAGTATGATCGTATTTCATGTATAACAAAAGTTAGGGATATAACATTCTTCAGAAGAATTTTTTAATATCTTTTTATATGAACTCTTTTTATTATCCATAAAAACCGAGACAATACAGTGCGTTTCATTCAAAAATGGAAAAAATCGTACATTTTTTGAAGTTGGAATAAAATATTATAAATAGGGAAATAAATAAAATATTATAATAGGGTACGACTGCTCACTTTAGGCTGGCATTCACGACCGCTCCACACCATGAAAATTCGACACTCCAGGCCGAAACAGGCCTTCAGTATAATAAAAGACCACACCGGTCCGACGTACACAAAAGGGTGTAAGGTATAGAGCAGACCGGCAGAGAGAATGATTCCAAATCGTAAGCACGTCTGGGGCGACACGGGATATCATCCCAGGCATGCAGAAAAAGTACAAGCAGAAACCCACAAGGAAGCTCAGGCGCGGCCTTGGGCGTCCAGGGACGTCCAACAAGCCTTCAGTGTGAAAACCTGGTCAAAAATGGAGCGGTGTGGAGCGAAAGATTGAATATTCAACCTGTACAGATATCCATCACTGCATTTGGACTGCCAGGCCATAAATCAGCACCGGGTAGATGCTGCGGTAATCAGTAGGTACGTGTGTGTGGAGGGGGGCTGGGACGCGTGGTTCAAAGAGGAAATTGGAGGAGGCGAACCCTCATCCACTACCACTACCAGTCACTACTGGTAATTGATGGAATTACGTTGCGTGTGTGAATTATTTGCCTAAATGGATGGGCTGAAAATGGAATGGCTTAGAGTGCCACTACGCCATTCGCGTGGACTAAAGCAGTCGTGAATGACCGGCATAGATTTAGCATGTACTAGCCCTATTCACATAGCTGATTTTCGGTGGAATCTCTTCTCGAACCCATTGCGCCATCGCCAAGATGCCGCACCCGAAAATTTTTAATTCATTAAAGAACCTGCGAAACTGTTGTTGACTGCCGAGCACGCACGTTGACTCACGCCTGTGATTCATGCCTATTATTTAATTAAATGTCCCTTCTTTACTGTAGTTAAGAGATAGCGGAGAAAGGATCATCTAGTTAGAGAGCAGATTCGAATATCCGCGTCATCCAAATATGGGTGACGAGGCAGTCAACGTGTTAATCAAACAATATGGCGTGTTTTATGTTTTGTTTTTTAGTAGTAAAGAGAATCGAGTGTGCATTTTGGACCTCTTGACTATGACTGGTAGGTCCAATATCTACAATTTTTACACTTATCTACAATTTCCAATATCTACACCTATCTACAGTTTTAGTATTAAGTCCACATACTAACTTTTGCTTATCTCACTTCTTGTGTTTTTTAGTTACAGCGTTAACAAACCTACGGATAAAAAGACCTACGGGCAGTCGACCCTTTCTCAGCTCTGGTCCAAAATCTGACTCAGATATGCAAATCCGGTGCTAAAATCACGCCCCAAATTCCATCCATCTAGTTCGCTGCATTTTTATTTATCGTGTTCACATGCATACGAGCGGACAGACAAACACTTGCTTTAATGGATTTCGTTCAAATTTGACGCTTATGTACGTTTTTGGTATTAAGTCCACATACTTTTTGTTTATCTGACTTCTTGTGTTTTTGAGTTATAGCGTTAACATACTCACGGATAAAAAGACCTACCGGCAGCCGATCCTTTCACAGCTCTGGTCCGAAATTTGACACAGTTCTACAAATCTGATGCTAAAATCATGTACCAAATTTCATCCATCTAGTTCGTTGCATTTTTTATTTATCGTGTTCACTTGTACACGAACGGGCAGACACACACTTGTCTTTAACGGAAAAACTTAACTTTTTCGTCTAAAATTTGATGAATGTACAATTTTATAGATCTACTATTTTGGTGCATAAAGACCACATTCCCCTTTTCATCATTCTAGCTCGTTGCATTTTTTATTCATCGTGTCCATATACAGATGGGCACAATTCCAGAAAGGGAAATTTTATCGGACTCGGTTAGGTATGAACGCGGAGATTCATCAAAATCTTGAGGTTGACTTTTTTGTCGATTACAATACATTCTCTTTCTATATTTTGCACAAAAGAAGTAAAAATTGTGCAAGTTTTTTTCAGCAAATAAACTAGCATGAAACTGGAAGATTAATTTTGTCACCAAATAGCGCTTTGTAATCTGGGTTTCTACGAATTCAATATTGTAGTGAGCATACCACGTTATGCATTTCACTTAGCTGGTGTTCATTTTCTTCTAGCTACCGCGGTGGCCCAGTGGTAAGGCTTTGGCTTTGAGGCCGGAGGGTTCTAGGTTCGAAACCCGATTCCACTGAAGATCCGCCGTGTATCGGGCCTGTTGCACGTTAATTCATACATAGTGACCAAACGGCCTCCCGTTGGTGTGGTGTGGAAGTTTGGAGAGGGGGTGAAACCTCAGGCGTCGTCCTCGTCATCTGACCATAGTTCAAAATTACGAGTTCCGTCCCGAAATAGCCCTCGTGTTGCTTCAAAACGGGACGCTAATATAACTAAACTTAACCCGTTTTCCTCTAAAAATAGAAAACGAAACAAAAAAAATACAGGGTTAGCATAAATGAATGACCGGGTTTTTAAAATTTATATTCTCAAAGGCATTAAAAATAAAATAATCAGCGATACATGAAAATAAAGAAAAACATTCCAAGTTTTCTATCTGTTCATTTTTACCCTTACCGAAAACACTCAATGAACGTATCAGTGATGTATTAAGAACCATTTACGGTATAAAACTACAAATGAGTGGAACGAAATTGATTGCAAATTAGATGTTTGTCATGAGTTACACATCAAACATTTGTAAATGAAAAAAAAATCGATTGTTTTTCTTTATTTTCATGCATAACTAATTATATTAAGTGTAATAGTTTTGAAAATATAAAGTTTTAAAATCCGGTCATCCATTTATGCTAACCCTATATTAATTATAATGAAACAAAATCTCCCTCCCACTTAACAAATTTTTTCAAGCTTCGTCTAAAATGGTTTAACCTCTTGACATTGAAGTAAAACGGGAACACCGCACATACTAAAATGGAATTTATTAACCATAACCTAAGCAGGTGCATATGCTAAACTACTTTTATTAAACATACGTATACCATAAATGCGGAATGAAAAATGCAGTACGTGCCTGCTATCAATAGATACGACTTCAAATGTTAGTTTTGATACGATTGCAAAGCAGTTTTGTTTTTTTCGCCGCACTTTACGTCAATACTACTCACTACTACGCATTTCGAGACTTACGCTATGCAAAAGGTGAGTTTCATCATTCATGTATTCATTTTGTACGAGCCAGTCGTCACGTATCCAGGTCATGTTTAAGGACGAGCGAAACGTGTTCCGATTAATAATATTTAAATGAAGACATTAGTTCGTTTCTGACGAGTGTTTAATTTTTTGATTATGCGCTTTTGATGGGAACTTAAATCATCAAGCGAAAATGAATCTTCTAATGCTTGGATGTCATGAAAATTAAAAAATGTTCATTTCTGGCATTTAAGAAAGAGTAGCCGAAAGAGTCTGGTATACTGAAAGAGTGGTTTAATCGCTGATTCCAGAAACCATATCAGTCGATAATGTCAAAATGCTGGGAGCTGTAATAAACGGGTTAATTTTTACTCTCTCGTATACGAAGTATACAAAGAGAAAGTATTGTAATCGTCAAAAAATTCGAACTCGAGATTTTGTCGAATCTCCACGTTTTAGACCTCACTGAGTCCGAAAAACGCAATTTTGGAATCATGTCTGTCTGTCTGTGATCACGATAACTCGAAAACTATTAGACCTACGAGGATGAAATTTGGTACGTGATTTTGGCACATAATTTGTAGGTTTCTATCAAATTTTGGACAAAATCTGTCTACAGGAAGTCTGTCTGTCCTCGTTCATGTGAACACTATAACTCAAAAACTTGAATAGCTAGAAGGATAAAATTTGGTACACAGTTTTATAATCATGAATGTAGGTCCGTATCAAAATTTGGACCAAATCCATCGAAGGGTTGATGGTCTTTCGGACTGTATAATCGCATACTTGTAAAAATTATATCTCCTAAACCCTTTCGCTTAGATAAATAAAAATTGGTATGACGGTTGCTAACATTAATTATAGATCTGTCCCAAATTTCGTTTCAATTGGTTAAAAAAAGGCGTTCAAATTGCATATTCAATTTTTTTACTTGCGTACTGGAAGCAATCTCTGCGCATGTGCAAGCTATTCAGCGATAGCGAACGAGGTCATTTTCTCCTGTTTTCTTTTCGCTAAATTTTATATACCCATAATGGGACTTTATTTGATATGCCATTTCTTCACACATTATGTAAATACCACTTTAGAATGTGAAGGAAGCATAAATGCAATTTCGAAAAAAATGTCTCATGTGGTTTCTGCAATCAGCTATTCACTTTAATGATATACATTATGATAGCAGAGAGAGAAAAATTCTCAGGGTGTTTAGTTCAATAATTTTACTTTTTAGGATAGCTTCGTTTTATTATCTATTTTTCAGAAATTTTGACTGCAACTGTTTTCAAATCTACAATACGTTTCGGGTATTTTAAGACAGCAAACATCAGGCTTGGTTATAAAGAGGACACTAAAAGGTATCGTAAACCTGGATGTCAAAATTGAAACACGAATTTTTAAAAATATTCCAAAGCCTTTCTCTGGAAGTAATATTTTTATTTAATTCACACTTAGAAACTGTAATGAATTGTGGTAGATCAAGAAGATTATACCTTTTTTTTCAATGAATTTTAATTTAAGTGAGGACCCATTTGAGATTTCAAAGTGCTTGTTTGAAAAGTTTCTCCTGAAGTTCTGAGGTTCTAATTTTAAAAATAAGACAGTTTCCCTGAATTATACTGGTATTTTATTTTACTAAATTTTATTGACAAAAATACATTCGAAAAATGGAAAGGAACATAGAATGCATGCCATTAAAAATGAAAAAAAGTATGAGCGAAATTAATTTTTATGAAATGGATTATACTGAATTCGACTGATATTGTCTAAACTGATATTCTAACAGAGAATTTTTTTCCGTGAAGAATAATATGTTTAAATGAAAAGATGTTTAACATACATATTTACATAGAAAAAAGTGAAACATTGTGACATCTAAGTCTTCATCTCTTCGAATTTCTTTGACATCTATCTCCATGCGTAACAAGTCTTGTATCTTTCGAAATGTATTTCTTTATTGAATTTGTGTCTTTTTACTTCCTCGTATACGAAGTATGCAAAGAGAAAGTATTGCAATCGTCAAAAAATCCGAACTCGAGATTTTGACGAATCTCCGCGTTTTAGACCTCCCCGAGTCCGAAAAACACAATTTTAGAATTATGTCTGTCAGCCTGTGAAGACGATAACTCAAAAACTATTTAAGCTAGAGAGATGAAATTTGGTATGCGATTTTTACACATAATTTGTAGGTTTCTGTCAAATTTTGGACAAAATCTGTCAACGGGAAGTCTGTCTGTCTGTATGTTCGAGGTCATGTGAACGCTATAACTCAAAAACTTGAAAAGCCAGATAGCATAAAATTTTATACACAGTTTTATCGTCATGAATGTAGGTCCGTATAAAATTTTGGGCCAAATCTGTCAAAGAGTTGACTGTCTGTCGGTCCGTATAATTTACTTTTGGAGAGAATCCGTTATCTCCACGCGCATGCGTACTGGAAGAACGGAGAGGAATTTCATTACGGAGTAGAGAATTACGTCAGTTTGTCCTTGAGCCAGTAAGAGCAGAAAATCGTTACGCATCTCCTTGAATTTCATTCTTTGCCTAGATATTTTTCAATCACTATAATGAAAAACCTTCTGATAGTCATTGGATTCTGGGTAACAATAGGTTCGAATTTTTTTAGCCACGCGGGGGAAGGGGAAATGGCACCTTTTTGGGGAAGTATACGAGAAAGTTTAGGGAGAACACTCCTGCTGGTTTCTCCACATGTGGCAGTGAGTATACGAGAGAGTTTACTGGAGACCACTTCCGCTGTTTTTTGTGAGAATATTAACTCTCAAGCGATTTCCATCTACGCTATTGAAACCCAGATTACAAAATGCAAACTCCTTTAATATTCACGATTCGACCTGTAAGTTCATTTTTATAAATAATCTGACCAAATCAGTTATTTTGCACAGAAGAGATTCTTACCGTTAATAATCGAAATGTGGATTTTCAAACATAAATTTTTAACTTCGTGATATTTTAATTTAATATTTAAACAAGTAAGTTTTTGCAGCCTTGCAAATGGAATGCCTCATATAGTGCATAATATTTTCGTCCTACTTTTTCACAAAATTTTTTAAAAATATTCCTTTTCATTTATTTTGTTTATTTGACCTCTAACTGTAGTGGAATTTTGTGGGGTTCGTTTATTTACTTTTACTTAGAAGCACTTTTTTATTATTTATGCATGATAAAGGAAAACTATGAAAAATGCGTCAATTTCTGAAACTAGAACAGTTTTTGTTTAATCAAAATATTTTTTGGGGATTATAAGGCAATTTTTTAAAAATGTAGTCACCAAGGATATTTTCCTAATTTATTAATTAGAACTGTGGTAGGAATTTCCAAGTAGAAAAAAAGTTTTAGAAAAAGTGTAGAAGTTTAATCTCCTCTATTATTAGTGGACAACTTAAATTATATCGATCAGATACAAGACAGTTTTAAAAAAACTCTTCAAGGTTAAATAAGAGAGCATTATGCCAATATTTTAAATTTGACAGCTACGCTCATTAACACAAAATAATGATCCAATATCTGCAATTTCTTCCATGTAGAGAAGGAATTTTTCGAAAGAGTAAAGCATTTTAATCCTCTACATTAATTAATATAAATACTTCATATATTATTACTTAGTACATCTCCATATAAGAATAATTACCTATTCCAATGGCTCTGAAGACCCGACTTCGGGAAAATTTCGTCAGATCTTCACCGATCATGGTTTTATAGCGAAGGTGGTCACTAATATAGCGAGTGTCATCAAGTTCCGATGAGGCGAATAAAAGATTCAAGCACTCACCATGGTGCATCTAAATATCTAACCACCATCACTATTATTTAAACTAGACTACGATGAATACGAAGAAAGTTAACATTTAAATTAAGAAAACAACTTTTATTTTGTCAAACATCATTTAAATAAAACGATTAAAAAACAGAATTAACTTAAAGTAACAAAACTGGTTGACAGGTGCAGAGTGAGAGAGAGAGAGTGGCTTCTGTCCTTGCTTCTTATACATGTAGCTGGAATCAGTTCGGCGCAAGCGCAAAAAGCGCGATGCTCGCTGTTGCCGTAGTTTCTTGAACCCCAAACTACCCCTAAATATAACACTTCAAAAGTATTGGGTGTCCAAAAATTATTTCTATAACTTTATACTTTAATGAGATCCAAACTATTCTAGATAGTAACAAACGGTTTTCAACATGTGACAAGATAACTCATAAAGTTTTTCTGTTTCCCAGGTGTCACAGATTTGACGAAAATGTTGACGCCACAGGAGAAAACTCTAGGTGTAGCCTGGTTCATAGAGACAAAGGGCTCAATTCTGGCTGGGCTGGGTTCCGCACGTTAACAACGGAACCCAACCCAACCGGGGGTACCAGAATAGACCCCAAAGTCCGATACCAGAGTGCGACGAAATTTTCGGATACAGTATGGAAGGGAACCATCGTACCGACCAGCTATTCGGGCTTGGTATACGTCATTGATGGAAACAGTTGTGTTTTCCATAAATAGTGGGCGAGTCGCCCATCTGTTTCAGACGCCAACGCTGCACTCGGGTATAGGACTTTGTCTCTATGAACCAGGCTACACATAGAGCTTTCTCTGTGGCTTCAACATTTTTGGTTAAATCTGCTTCACCTAGAAAACAAAATAACTTTATGAGTTATCTTGTCACATGTTGAAAACCGTTTGTTATTATCTAGAGTGCAGTTTTAAAGTTATTTAAGCCTAAATTTGTAAATATAATTTATGGACACCTTGTAGAACGCTTTGACCATGCTATCTTGTGCACCCGATATGTAAAGTAACTTTGATTGGACTTGAACATATGATCTAGGGAGAGTGAAAATTTCCATCGAATCAATAGATGGACCACCCAGCTCAAAGAGGGTGGAAATGGCTGGGGAGGAGTTGAAATTTTTATTTTCCCACAACTGCCTTACGATTGAAGATAGAAAGATAATTCAAATTAGGCGAATTATCGCCTAATCACAGCGAACAACACTTTTTGTACTGAAGGTTTCTCTCTTGCTTCAATTGCCTGGTGGTTAAGAGATGAAAAGTGATTTTCAACTCTTAACCCCTTCTTGGTCGGCGTCGAATGTCATATATTCGACTCTTTTGTGCCCGTACGCCATTTAAATCCGTTATTAAATCAACGTAGCATTTAATTTTAAATACAAAAATCACCCAGTCACACTTAAATGTCTCAAGTATCCCTTACCGACTTAAATAGAACTAGATTGAAATAATAAAAATATATCAAATGGGTGGTGTCATCTGATTAGGTTAAATAAAAACGTAAGGCAAGAGGGGTTAACTTCGTCTGGTTTCTAATCTACGCAAATGACAGTTCGTTGGAAACCTCTCATTAGTTGCATTCTCTTCCATCTTCTTTCATCGAGGTGGCCTAGTGGTAAGATCTCGACTTTGGGGCCGGAGGGTTCCAGATTCAAACCCGATTCCACTGAAGATCCGCCGTGTATGGGGCCTGCTGCACATTAAATCATACGAAGTGGCCAAACGTCCTCCCGCTGGTGAGGCATGGAAGCCTGGAGAGGGGGTGCCAGACCAGGTGTCGTCCTCGACATCTGACCGTGGCTCAAAATTACGAGGTCCGTCCCTAAATAGCCCTCGTGTTGCTTCAAAACGGGACGTTAATATAACTAAACTAAACCATCCTCATAGCTTCAACACTTATGAAATAACAGGAGAAAATGGCGGAGGGGGTGAGCTTTTCTTTTGTCTCCTTTTATAAAAGGAACTTCACCTCCCAGCTTGCCGACAGGAATGTTATAAAAAATGCAGTTCGCGTCCAGAAGAGAAGACAATTTCGTTACAGTGACATCAGTAAGACTGTTGTTTTCCAAAGGCCACTTTCCTATGCTTAGATGTTGCTTTTAATGTATATTGTTGAAGGCAGTGCCATGAACATTCCTGCAGGCGCGCGTATGCGGGAGATGCTTATGTCGTGCATCATATTACATACTTATATCGTTGTTTTATAAAATTAAGTGCAATTTTTATTTATATAATCTATGTTTAGTATAAAGATAATAGATACAGATTACATACATAAAAGTTGCGTTTATTTTTGGAAAACAACACGATATCAATATGTAATGCGATGCACGATATAAATACCTCATACATACGCGCGACTGCTGGAAGGTTAATTCTATGATATCAAGTGTGTATGAAGATAAAGACGTTTCAAATCTTCCTTTTTTACTTTCTCGTATACGAAGTATACAAAGAGAAAGTATTGTAATCGTCAAAAAAATCGAACTCGAGATTTTGACGAATCTCCACGTTTTAGACCTCCCTGAGTCCGAAAAACACAATTGTGGAATTATGTCTGTCTGTCTGTGATCACGATAACCCAAAAACTATTAGAGCTACGGGGATGAAATTTGGTATGTGATCTTCACACACAATTTGTAGGTTTCTATCAAATTTTGGACAAAATCCGTCCGCGGGAAGTCTGTCTGTCTGTCCGTGTTCATGCGAACACGATAACTCAAAAACTTAAATAGCTAGACAGATAAAATTTGGTACACAGTTTTTCATCAGAAATGTAGGTTCGCATCAAATTTTGGGCCAAATCCGTCAAAGGGTTTACTATTTGTCGGTCTGTACAATCGCATGCTTCTGAACACCATAACTACCAAATGCAATGACTTAGGTAAATGAAATTTAGTATTATTTTGTCAATCGGTTAAAAAAAGGCTTTCAATTTGCATATTCGATTTCTTTTATCTTACAATGAAGCAAAGCCATATTACGTAATGGCGCGAGCTTCTTTATTTTACTTCCGCCTTTTGCCTTACTGCTCGAGGGAAATTCGTGGTATGACGTTCACCCTACTTTTTCTACACCTTTGTTAGGGGCGCTTGGTGCGTTTTATTGCCGTTTCACTTATTTTTTCTCCACATGTGTTCGGAAGTACACGAGAAAGTTTAGGGGAGACCACTCCCACAGAAAATTCAACGCAGCTTCAAATAATTAAAGGTTTCTTTGTTCTGCTGAATTTCTACTGCGTTTTTTTATCATTAAAATTCACCACATCAATATTCTTTTCATTTATCAGTTATTCATGCGTCATTTGCTTAGCGAATTTTTATAAAAGTATCTATACCTGCGGCCAGGAAATTTTTAAGACGAAGTAAGTTAGTCAGTAAATTTCTTCCATTAATTCCTTCAAGTCCTAAAAGTAATTAAATGTTTAATTATTCACATGTGATCTAGTTTCGTGCTTGAAGGTTACGAATTACAACCGACAATTAAACGAAAAAATAAAGGGCTTGGGTATGTGGAAAAAAAAAAGAAAAGTAGGAAAAACTCATAATGGAAACCAAAATAAGAAAATACGCCATCTGTTAAAACAAAAGTAGAGTGCCATTCATAAATATGGATAAATATTTGTAAGTAACAAAATTAGTATTTTAATGTTAATTATTAATGATTCAAAAATTCATTGAAAGAGGAATATCAATCAAAAAACAAAGAAACAACCAAGGGATTTGTTACTGAACCTGACTTGGAAAGCTAGTCCCAAATGCCAAAAGTCTGAGGACCTCTATCTTAACTGTAACCAGTTTTTTACTGTAATAAAGAAAATCTATCATATAATCAACCATTCTGGCGTCACTCCATGTTATCTAAACTACCCTCCAATATCCTCCCACTTGGATAATGGACTAATCCATTATAAAAATTGAAAGCACCGTATTGTATGAAATTTAGACAAGTCCATCCTCGGAAAACAGGTTGTAAAGCTCCATCCGAAAGGTGATGAACTGTAAACAGGTGTTAAAGCGTGGGTGGGGAGTTGGTCTGCTTCCCTGTCGATACTGTTATTGACCTGAATCATTTGCCATGACTCACCATGATGGAAAGTGCGAAAGAAAAAGGTGAACCAGGGCGATTCTTTCTGTCTGCTCGAATATTTTTTTCCTGACAAGGTGGTTGTCGTGATGCTCAGAGGGCAGATGTCCTTCTGTCTTGCGTGAGCACTGCAGCTGTACACTTTCCTTGCAAAAACATTTGAACAAACAAACATAATTTCGTTTATTTTCAGTAAACAGGTCAAAATATAACATTGAGGCTATGAGAAACTGATGTAAGAGCAATTATCAATGTCGTGATGTATTCAGATGAAGATACAAATAGAGCTTGATATTGAATAGGCTAGCCATATAACGATAAGGGGAGTATATACTTCCGATGAAGCTGTTCAGATGAAGTCTATAGCTTATTTTGATGTTAAGATGCGTTCACTGAATACATACAACATTATTTCCTTATAATTTATTTTCATTTATTAATCCAAGCTGTGATAACACTGTGTAAAATATAGGGTGATCATAAATTATTGAACCCATTTCAAAAATTATTATTAATAATAAAAAAAACTAATAATGTTACAACTACGTTTTTTTTTTAAAATGAGAGCACATTTTAAAATTTTTTTCAGATGGGTAAAGCGCCGTTACGGTGGTCGTAAATTGAACATCACCCATTTTTGAGAACCATTATTTGCGAAACTATCAAAGCTAGAAGAAAAATAAAATCATGTATTTTTAGATAATTTCACGCTCTTTAATTTGTTCAATCACACTAAATTCGAAAACTGAATAGTTTTCAAGATATTCAAGAAAAACTGAAAAAGGAAATTAGAAAACGCGCATCGACTTCTGCTGAGCCATTGCGTATGCAAATCTCTCGCTGTAGAAAATTGAGAACGCTGTAATTGGTACACCACCTATGTCTGTTGTACTGTCTATTCGTGCGTATGCGAACGCGATAACAGCAAAATACTTGTTGGACAAATGAAAGTTAGTATATGGTCCTTGGAAAGATTTGGACGATTTTGGACGCGATCCATCAAAAGGCTGATTGTCTGTTGTTCTGTCTATTCATGCGTATGAGAACGTGATAACTGCAACATACTTGCTGCTTAAATGAAAGTTAGTATATGATCCTTGGAAAGATTTGGATGATTTTTGACAAGATCCATCAAAAGGTTGATTGTCTGTTGTTTTGTCTATTCGTGCGTATGCGAACGTGGTAATTGCAAAATACTTGTTGAGTAAATGAAAGTTAGTATATGATCTTGCAAGTAAAAGTTTTGATCACTATCAAATTTGGGACCCACTTGGTCAAAGGGAAGATGTCCAAAATGCATACTCAATTCCCCTTCTCTATACTATGAAGCTAAAGACAAAACGCGCCGCATTGTAGAAATATACGTGCAAGTTATGAGGAAAACCCCTTCCTGGTTATTGCTTTAAAATGTAATAAATTTTCCTTTTAATCTCGTTAATAATTTATTACAGACATTTACATCCCAAGATTATATCCATTTAAGAAAAAAATAAAAAAATTAATATGTACTAGATTTATAATTCTAATTTCGAAAATGATAAAATCTAGACGTTCAGGAATCATTTCAATAAACTAATTCTGACAAAAATAAACCAAAAAGGAAACAGAAATAAGAAATTACCAGAAAAAAATGAAAATGAAATATTTCCCCCTTTAAACACCTTTTCCGCGAACAAAATGAAATTAAGAAAAAGAGGATTTAATTATTGATTACGGTTTTTTCCATTTTTCAGCAGCAATTCAGACGGCTAGAAAAAATATTTCTTTCTTCTACAAATGACACATAGGTATCTGTGTCCTTGGAAAGATTTAACTTTAATTGCGTATTGAGGGATATTAAAACGAAGTTCTTATTAATATACGACTATAAATCATAATTTGACTATTTAATAGAACAACTACAGACAAGAGATACATAATTTGCATTTGCTTATTCATAGTCACAAGCGATCGCGCCATTTTTTTTTTATCTAGATCTTTTTTTCCCAGACATCTTTTACACAAGCAATGTTCGCCTTTTTAACGTCCCAGTTTAATTATACTAATTAACCGCGTCTCTGTGTCATTTTTTACCTTTCCCGTCGACATGGGAGGTGGGGCAATAAAAAGTTCTTTGACAAATGAGAAACCAATAAAAGAACTTCTTTCTTCTCGTAAAAAAGGAAAGCATTGAATTCTACGAAACATTTAATCCCTGGTTGTTTGACAGATCGCCGATTACAGCTTTGACATCCTTAAAAAAAAATTGACATCTTTACAGCAAAAAAACTGAACAGTTCAGACACCCACGGATCGAACTTCGAATCAATAGACATCAATAATCTATCAAAAGGAATTTTAGATTCCAGGGTGGCGTCTAGGAACCTTTAAACACTGTCTTTGTCGTGACATACAAAGCTTAATCATTTCAGTTGAGAAGGGAGAAACAACAACAAAAAGTATTAGTGTGTAGCAGCCAACAACTTCTGTCTGGAGAAGTTTCTAAAGAGGCCAAAATCACGGAAAGATCGTGCCAAATTGCTGGAGTGGCAGATCATAAGTTCCTCTGTGACGTGTTGCTGGAGGTTCCTCCTCTAAAAGTGTTGCGTGATGGTGCGAAGAAATTCATGGCTACACTCTCGACTTGAATTGTTGCTTTTGGTCTGTTTAGCTAAGCAGCGTGGGATGGTACAGAAGCTATGAGTAAGTTAGTTCCCAGTTCACTTGCCAAGAATGCTCGTCTGTGTTACTAATTTACATATTTTTAAGAGAAGTTAAGAAGTTTAAGAGGAGGGCAACGTTTTAGCAATTGAGTTGTCTATTTTTAAGCGATAAATTTTGCTTATTATTTGTTATCCTTAAGTTGAAATTTAGTAGTTGGGATATTTTATGCTGTTTTTAAATTAGTATGTTCAGTTTCTAGCGGAGCATTTATTACCTAAAATTCCTTTCTTTTCCCCTCAGTCTTGATTTTGTCTTAAACTACTTCGCGCTGAAGTTTCAGTTAAGTCTATTACTTCTTTCTTTATAGTTAGGTTTAAAACACAGAATATTTTAAATACTCTTTGAATTTTCAAACCTATAATATCTTAATAAGTTTGCTTTCTATTTTCATTTTATTTTAGTTTTTAAATGAAAATAAAATGTAATAGAAAGACATAAAGCATAAAAAGCCCTTGTTGCCTTTTAAACTTTTTGCTATTAGGATTAAATACACCGATTATCTTTTCTTAATTATTTTTATTTTGGAGTAAAGAACGTATGTAGTAGTTGTTACTATGCAGAATGCATAAATACTACACTCTTCTATTTAAATAAACTTCTTTCACATTTTAAAGATATGGTTTTGCAACCACGGGTTTTAATTTAACTTCATTCATATTCGTAAAGATGGAATTTTACAGTCGGTTTTCACTCGTTTCCGATGTGCTGGAGTTCTGAAATTTTGTGCACGTGTGTGTTTCCAATCACAGTACGGCATTTTAATATTTTCAGTTATTCGAGTAAATCTAATTAAATTCTGATTCCATATTAGAGAATGCCATTTAGTAGTGAATTTGAGAAAAAATTAACCGCAAGATTCCATTACAAATTCTTCCTTAAAAATAATAAACCATGAAATATATTAAAGACTAAAGAGTATAAAATTATATTAATAAATTTTTAAAAAGTAAAAAAAAATCAGTGTACTAAAATATACATTCTTTTGCATTAAAAACCTGGAGTTGAAAACAAAAACCACAAATCGTGAGACGCTGGAAACAATAATTATTGAAATTAAGCCACAATGGATATCGTAAAAAAGAAAAATCCTGAAAATTCACTGAAAATTAAAATATTTTATGAATGTAATTAAAATCCATTTACTTCAGCCATCAGCGCACGATTTTTGTTTTGATCTCCAAATTTTGATTAAAAAATTATATTCTACTTTTTTGTTTGATAATAAAGATTCGTTTTTAATTTTTTTGCTTTATTAATAATTTTAAAGTTATATAAACCTTTCATATAAACAATTATATTTTTTCGAATTTTAATTTTTTTATTATAGAATTTTAATTTCTTTTTTATCTAATTTTAATCTTTTTAATCGAATTTTAATTTTTTTAATCGAATTTTAATCTTTTTTTATCGAATTTTAATCTTCTACTTCTTTTTTTTACTGCAAAATATGTATGGATTACATATATATTTCCAGATAATTCATGTCTATCTTATGTTTTATTTCTCCCATTTTACTTTCTCGTATAGGAAGTATGAGAAAGTATTGTAATTTTAAACGATATTATGTGGTTTAATATTTAACAGTTTTCTCTTCTAATGAAAAATGGCATGTGCCATCCTTCTCCATTTAATAAGTAAACAGTACTTAATTTTCATTGGGCGATTCGTTATATATTATAACTCTGAAGGATATATTGGTCCTTTTTCTTCGTTCTGAATTGTGTTTGCCGATTATTTTCGTCACTGAGTATCAATTATTTTATTTCAAAATTTCATCTTCATTTTTGTTTAACTGTTACCTAAACAGAAACCGAATATAAAAGCAAGGACATTAAAGTAAATACATAAAAAAATTGATAGAGTGATTCCTTCATTTTAAAACTAAGTTTATGGATCTATTCTTTAAACCGTTTTGATCTCAGTAAATAATTGTATTCTGTTGTAATATTGAATCATTCATTGCTGCATTTATATTTCTAAAATAATAAATAATTTTATAAAGTGAATTCAATTCATTTTGAATATATGAACATTCAGAAAAGCATTGATAATCCGATATAGTTGAAGTGTGACTGCTTCCGGATTATCAAATAAAATGAGGAATTTTTAAAATTATATCTCAGCTTAAATAACTGCCAAATTTTCGAATATTGTGACAAACATTATACTTCATTTCAGTAAAAATAATCGAAATGGAATACAATAATAAATAATATTTAGAAATTAATATCACTGCCAAATTTTCGAATATTGTGAATATCATTATACTCCATTTCAGTAAAAATAATGGATTTGGAATATAATAATAAATAATATTTGAAATTGTTATCAAAAGAAGTTAAATTTTGATCTAAATGTAACTTTAATATATAATATATATTAAAATTTTGAAGGAAAAATATGCTTTGGCTTGTGCGTTTCAATTCCAAGGTACTTCCGTGCTAAATTTTACAACTTATAATCTATAAACTATTATTCACCAACATAGAGATAGGAACCCTTTTATATTTATGGTTTATTATAAATATCATTGGGGTCATACATATATTAATAATTATGTAATCAAAACATAGACCAAAGCATGTTAAATTAGTGACATATGCAGTAATATATTCCTGGCCGTAGTGTAAAAGCAAATATTGTCAATAGTTAAGATCTTATGAAATTTATCTTATTAAAAACTGCATCTCCCTCATGTTGCAAATAGCTTCGGTTTTACTTTTTCTATTGAATTCAGTGTTATATTATTATTATTAAAATGACAGGTAGCATATATGACACATTTTATAAAGCTAAAAGCCAACTTTGCAAAAATACTTTTAGTGTATTCATTTTCGGTACTTCAAAATTTTTATTATCATTCTATGTACTAAATGCATTCATCCATGCAAATACAGTAAAACCCAGCTAATCCGAACTAATTGAAGCCGGAGCATGTTAGTTATTTTAGTGTTTGAATTATCGTGTTCACATGCACACAGACAGACTTTCTATGAACGAATTTCGTCCAAAATTTGATAGAAATCCACAAATTTGGCTTACAGACCACATACCAAATTTCATCCCTCTAGTCTAGTTGGATGTGTTTTTAAGTTACCGCATTCACAGAAAGAGCGACAAAAAAATTCCAAAAATGTTGATTGCGAACTCGTGGATGTCTAAAAATTGTAGATTCATCAAATTCTCGGGAACGAATTTTTTGTCGATTACAATACAGTAGAACCCCGCTAATCCGAACTAATTGGGACCGGTGCCTGTTCGGATTACAAAAAATTTGGATTACCCGAAATTTCGATAAAAATAGAAAAGAAAAAGACGTGTGCTAAAAAAATGTAAGTTATAAGTACTCAGTACTACTGTCTCTTGAATTCTTTTATTCAAAAGCAATAGAAAGAGAATATGTCTCCCCTTTTCTTTAGAATAATGGATGTGCTCCTGTATGAAGTGACCTTATCTTACGGCGAATTGCATTAGTTTCTTCAATGTGTACAAAATTATGCATGCTGAAAAAGTACTTTTTTGTTTTTAGCATGTATATTTAAATCTTTTCAAGTAATCTTATCAATTACATGTAATTTTCGAAAATAAAATCGGTTCGGATTAACCGGAATTTCGGATTAGCGGGTTCTACTGTATTCCTGAAAAATGTCTTAATAATTTATGAAATCTTTCTTGCAACTCATCTGTTTAATTCTACTAACAGAATATTGGAAGGTGAAAAACCCACTTTTGGAACGAGTTTCTTTGCCTTTTTTTTCTTTTCTGGCAATCAAATCTAATTCCTGAACCCTTTCTGTTTGTTTTGGCTAGTTTTCAATAATGCTGGGATTCCAGTATTTCTACTTCAAATTAAGACTGTTTACTTTGTCATAAGTCTCTTTTTTATATACAAATCTCATACCAAAACAATTGTTATCTAGATATCTTTTCGGATGTATCATGTTTGCAATTTGATAGTAACAAACCAATAAAGTACCCAAAACAGCCAACTTTTTGACCAAGATTAAATAAGACCGTGACATTTCCTATGTGGCGGTATAGTACCATGTTTCTAATTCCAATTCATTAATATCCTTAATCTTTATTAATCTCTTTTAGTAGTCTTCTGATATCTCTCTACTTTTTTCATGCATCACTCACCAAAATTTAATTGATATCCGGATATCTGTCCGGATATATCTTATTTTCAGTATGATAACAACAATCCAATAACCCAAAAAACCACCGACTTTTTGACCAAGATTAAAGAACACATCGTGACATTTCTGCTGTGGTGGTATTCCATGTTTCGAATTCCTCTTTATTAATCTCCTGTATGGCAACACTCGGAAATATCGTCTGCTGTGGAACAATGGATGATTCCAGCAGAACTCAGGAGATCTTTGAAGTAGGGTTCCCAGTATTAATAACTATTGATTGAAGCCAAGGGTTGGCGGAGGGTGGAGTGATGTATTTGCTTGTCAAAGGGACCCCGGAAACCACCAATAGAGAACACAATTCGTTTGAATGATGAAAAGCTGTCTTATGACTCAGAACCATTAATCTACCTGTTATGAAGCATATTCATTTGGGGCTGGCTCGATGACTTTTCTGTGAGGGCTATTCATTGTGGAGGGAACCTCCACTTGGGAAATGACATCCAGAATTAATTAATATGGATTATTGGAATGTCATTGGAAATGTTAACTTACGCCCAAAGGTATAATTTGATCAAATAATTAGGGGAAATGGATTAACGTTTCAACTTTGGTTTGTTGAAGATGGTTATTATTCATTAGGATGATTAGTGGTTAATTTTGAATGGCGATGTTGTATGGTTTTGGAAACATTTTATTGCTAAAATTGGTCGGGAAAATAATTTTATTTTCATAAGTAAAAATTTCCCAAAGCTTCTGAAAACGTATAGCTAAATGAGGTAAACGAGAAGGGAAAGAATATGTTCCTTTTTTTTAAAAAAAAATTGCAATTATTTATCTATTAAATGGATATTAACGACAGTTAAAATAAATCGCTTTAAGGAACATTAACAACATCTTAAGCGTATAGTATGAGATTTCTGGTTTCGAAAGTTTGTTTCTATCAGTCTTTTGTGCATTTAATTACTTTAATATTCCAACTTTCCATTTAAAGACAACCAGTCATAATTCTGGCGATCTCCGCCGAAGTCACTGAAATAGATGATTTAAGGATTTGTATTTTTGCAATCAACTAATATCATTACAAAAATGTTACCATGACAATCATATAGCGATTTATGCGTCTAATTTGCAACCTTTTGAGCCCTCCGTAAAATGTATTCTATTTATGCGTCTTAATTCACGACCTCTTGATTCTTCTGTAAAATGCATTCTATTTATGCGTCTAATTTGTAACCTCTTGATTCCTCAGTAAAATGCATTCTATCTATGCGCCTAATTTGTAACTTCTTGATTACTCAGTAAAATGCATTCTATTTATGCGTCTAATTTGTAACCTCTTGATTCCTCAGTAAAATGCATTCTATCTATGCGCCTAATTTGTAACCTCTTGATTCCTCAGTAAAATGCATTCTATTTATGCGTCTAATTCACGACCTCTTGATTGCTTAGCAAAATGCATTCTATCTATGCGCCTAATTTGTAACTTCTTAATTTTTCAGTAAAATGCATTCTATCTATGCGCCTAATTTGTAACCTCTTGATTCCTCAGTAAAATGCATTCTATCTATGCATCTAATTTGTAACCTCTTGATTCCTTTGTAAAATGCATTCAGTGATGAAAAATCTCCTTAACCTTGAGATTACGGGTGGGTAAAATCTTAACTAATCGGATTCTGAGGGATAAAATTGATTTCCCCCTCTTTTCAAGTTGGGGGAAAATAAGATCCCTGCCCCTTCATCCTACGGTGTGGTTATCTATTCTTGTCTTCCCTCACTAGAAGTAAATCTAGGTATCACACAAAATAGAAAATGGAAGTAAAACAAAATTGATTTCAAGTTTATTTTGAACAATTTCTGAAATTAAAACTTTCTTTATAATGTGGCTCAGTTCGAATAGAAAGTGTGGTTGCGCTGAATGCAGCCGCTGTGAAGGAGCATTAAAATGCAGTAATCATCAATTCAAAATTACTTAATACTAAAAAGGAGTGGTGTTTTTGCTTTTAGCTGTTGTAAAATTGACCAGCTGTGTTTGTGAGTTAAAAGTAGATTAAGATAAATCTAGTCTTGAGAGAAGACAATCTGAGAAATCATTGAAATGAATGTCCCATGAAATTTTTGAAGGTGTGGGGAGGAGTGTTCTCCCAGATAAGAGCTCTGAAGACAGAAGACTTCTTAATGCACTGCTCACACGTTATTTTACACTTGACATTTAATGTTCTCAATTTATTTCTGTTTCTGTTTAAAAGAAAATTATTTGTTCGTGATATGCAGTGATCCACTTTCTAATTTGTAGTTTCTTGCTTTCAATTTTCTTGTTTTTTTACAAGGATATAGAAGAAAACTGAAGCTATTTATTCAGTCGAAAATTAGTTTACGAATTCAAACTTTTTTTATGGAAGTCATTATTTGCAGGTACTGTACCTGAGAATAAAATGTTATTTGCAGGTACACTGTACCTACGGATAAAAGTTATTTACAGGTGTACTGTACCTACTGATAACACGTTATTTACAGGTATACTGTACCTAAGAATAAAACGTTATTTACAGATATACTGTACCCAAGGATAAAACATTATTTACAGGTATACTGTACCTACGGATAAAATGTTATTTACAGGTATACTGTACCTAAGGATTACCTGCAGGTTTTGTTCAAGTTCAATATGCTTCTGTAGAAATTTTAAAATGTTTTTTTTTTTGTACTTGAAATGTTCTTTCTGTGTTCATGAGATTATTAAAAGAAATATCAATGCTACATTGTGAGAATCTTCAGTTTCTCATCGGAGACATGCGACGTTTTTGTTTCATATTTAATTTGGTCTTGAGAGCTGATTTCTAATTCATTTGATTGAATTTGGTAAAGAAAATATATTTACTGATTTTTTCAGTCATAAAATTAAACCTCATGGCAAATTATCAATAAAAAACAAATTTCCGATCCTAATGAGCTCCAAAGACCCGAAAGATGTCTTACGAAAATTTAAACTTCCCTTTGCAGTTGACGGAAACCCCAAAGTCAATAGTTTGAATCTGCTATAATCCCATTTACAAGTTGCAAATCTACATTGAAGAAAATACAAAATTAGCCGTCGTTAAAAATTTTAACAGTGAGAGGCTAAAGAAAAAAAGTAAATGATCCCGTACCTCTTCACGTCACGGCCGGGTGGCATGGTCGCTAATCGAAGGGTTATGGGTTCGAATCCGGACAGCAAGTTGGGAGCAATTTTTTGTACTAGCAAATACTTAAACAGTCTGCTTAAGAATTTGAATTTTCACTAATTAGTTTTAAAACCGATGTCTATAATTTCAATATTTTATTTGATTTTGCTCTTTTTTTCTAAACCTTGTTAATTTTCAAGCATATTTTAAATAACCATATACTTACTCCCTTTCCGCTATTCAATGCCTGCATGTGATTTAAATTTAAAAATGTATGAATATTTGCGTTGAGATCTCTTCAATTACTCCTATAGAAGAAAAATAATTTGAACGGAATGTACACCGCGAAATAAATAACATTTTATCTAAAGATACAGTAACTTCTAATCCCATTATCCAAAAATAGGTAGAAATCGATAATAAACAGCATCTCTCTACTTCAGTTTTTAACACTGGATTAAAAACAAACTATTAGATATTTGTAGAAACGAAAAAACGGTTCGAATATAAGTCCAGCAATGAAAAATAATGTTTGGAATTATATTTAAAAATCTTTTTTAAATTATTAAGATTAGAGAAAAAATTCACAACTCATTATTTATTCATAAACAGTAAATAACATTTTATCCGCAGATAGTTTAACCGTTGAAACTAATTCCACTTGATCTGGTATAACTAACAAAGTTCATGAGTCAAGAACTCAAAAAGAAAGCCAAAAGCAATTAGTGTTCCTCAGGCGGTCACCTTCCCAAGTACTGACCGCGCCCGATGGCACTTGATTAGGGTGATCGGGCAAGGACCGGACGTTGGCGCATTACACCTGCAAATAACGTTTTATCCGCAGGTACAGTACCTGCAAATAACGCTATCCTTCTTTTATGGTTTTAGCAAAAAGCTACAATTTGATTGGAATTTTGACGAATTCTTTCTATTGTGCTTAGTAAACGTTTGTGAAATACAAGGTGGTTATAAATTATTGAATCCATTTCAAAAATGAATAAAAGAAACAAACAGATAATAACATTACAGCTATAGTTTTTTTAAAAATGAGAGCGCATTTTAAAAAGTTTTTTTCAATAAATTATTGGACATCTCCCATTTTTGAGAGCCATTATCTGAGAAATTATTAAAGCTAGAATTTTAAAAAAAATCATGCTTTTGTAGGAAATTTGACGCTCTTTAATTTGTTAAATCAATTGTGATTCGAAAATTGAATAGTTTTCAGAGACATTCAAGAAAAATTTAAAAAAAAGGAAATCAGAAACCTCGAATCGGCTTCTGCTGATCGGTAGCCATCGCGAATGGAAATCTCTCGCTGTAGCAAATTTAGAACGCCATAATGGTACACCACCTATCTGGAAAAAAAACTTTCTTATTTTCTCTCTCATTTAAAAGAAAAAACGCAGCTGTAGCAGTATTAGTTTTTAAAAATTAATCTTTGAAATGGGTTCAATAATTTATGACCGCCCTGTATTTATTCAATCGAAAATTCGTTTATTATTATTATGCGCACTGTACCTGCAAATAACGTTTTATCCGCAGGTACTGTACCTGCAAATAACGTTTTATCCGCAGGTACAGTACCTGCAAATAACGCTATTCTTTTTTTATAGTTTTCTCAAAAAGCTACAATTTGATTGGAATTTTGACGAATTCTTTCTATTGTGCTTAGTAAATGTTTGTGAAGTACAAGGTGGTCATATTAAAAAAAAAACAGCTGATAATGTTACAACTATCCTTTTTTTTAAAAAAAATGAGAGTGCATTTTAAAAAGTTTTTTTTAAATAAATTATTGGACATCTCCCATTTTTGAGAGCCATTATCTGAGAAATTATTAAAGCTAGAATTTAAAAAAATCATGCTTTTGTAGGAAATTTGACGCTCTTTAATTTGTTAAATCAATTGTAATGCGAAAATTGAATAGTTTTCCGAGACATTCAAGAAAAATTAAAAAAGAAGGAAATCAGAAACCTCGAATCGGCTTCTGCTGATCGGTAGCCATTGCGAATGGAAATCTCTCTCTGTAGCAAATTTAAAAAGCCGTAATGGTACGCCACCTATCTGGAAAAAAACTTTTTTATATACTCTCTTATTTAAAAGAAAAAACGCAGTTGTAACAATATTAGTTTTTAAAAATTAATTTTTCAAATGGGTTCAATAATTTCCAACTTCCTCTTCATAGCTATCTCAAAAAAGCTAAAGCTCGATTGGAATTTTGACGAATTATTTCTATTGTGATAAGTAAATGTTTGTAAAATGTAATTGCAACTGATATGAAAAAAAGACAGAAAATTTAAAAGCTAGAAATTTATTAGTTAGCTTGTAGCGGTTACAATTCACTGTCTTTTCCTTTTTATGGTAGGTGGCGCTACTAGAGCCATCCGGGGTTTTCCCATGATGCCTCTCTCTCTTTTTCTTCTGTGTACTTGTCTTGTGTTGTTGTTCTCTGTCTTGCGTCTTGTACCTTTTAATGCACTGTGTCGTGGAACTTAGCCATCTAATAAAAATGGTCCCTGAAATTGAATTAATTCTTCAACGGTGGCATTCCATATAAACATGAGTCTCGTCCCTCTACAAGCTTACAATTTACAGAAAATAATTATATAAATTGCAAACAATTTATTCGGTCTTTTTTAATTTCTGTAAAATTAAAAATGTATTAAATATACACCTGTTTCCTTTATAGTCTGTTTCTGTACATCTGTTTCCTTTCCTTAAGCTGTACTTATTCACAGACAATCAACACATCAGAAGACGATTAAATATTTTTCTAATTAAACGCCTGCCTGTATGGATATAAATCGCGTAAGAAATGTATAATTAGCACCCAAGATATGCAATATATGTATGATTTTTCTCGGTTTTATGATCAATGTTTGGTTTAAAAAATTAATAATTTTTTTTCCATACTAAGTAGTAATATACTAGAACTATCTTAAAAGACTTTAAAATTATTGATTTTAAGTGAATTTGCAGTAGTAGCATTAAATTTGTAATAAGTTGTTTAGTGAAATTTCGATTATACGTCTTTTCATTTTTACGCCTTTTTAGGTTAGTCCCTTTTAAAGACTTATAAATGGTGCTTCAATGTATGTCAAATATCTAAATAAAAACTTAAGATATAAAACACATTACAGCACGTAACATTTAAAATTTTTGTCTTAATTTTAATTAAGTTATATTTTTTCGTCAATGCTTCTTTAACTAGAGAGCTTATGGCAGATACAACTAGGAATCCTAAATTTTAATTTCTTTTAGTTTCATCCGGTCACTTATTTACCAACTTCGTGTAACAGATATTTCCGGATAACTGAATAAATGGTTCTAGATCTTAACTATTCATGTTTTGTGAAACCATCTAGAGAAATTATCGCATGCGAAACACATTGGTTTTGTTTTTCGATCTATCAGCCACAATTAAGTAAATAATATAAATAATTGTGCAGATTATTTAAAATCAAGACACATACACGTATTTTTATATATATCAGGAAAACAAATTTAAATAACATTTTAAAATTACTATACATTTTATCACTTGAATGTTGCACACATTTCTTAGTGTGATGGCGTGCAACTCTGAATATCTGGCTGTAGCTCTGTCCCCGTAGTTTTAAAAATTTACAGATTATACAATGAAGCCTCACTACATCATGTGCTGACATAGATGAACATTATTCGACAAATTTTGATGAAAGCCTGCACAAAGTTTTCCTAGATTGCGTGTCGTCTTCATCTTCATTCTCTCCCTCCTTATCATCATTTTTCTATTTCTCAGTATATGTTCAATTATTTCGCGTCACCAAGACGGCGTATGAAGGGAAAAGAATTGTCTACACTCATCCAAGCAGGCACTTCTTCACTACTTACTTATCTCATAGACCTAAATTTCGGTTTTCAATTTATACCTTCAGTTTAGTTTAGTTATATTAACGTCCCGTTTTGAAGCAACGCGAAGGCTATTTTGGGACAGACGTCGTACTTTTGAACCGGTTGACGAGGACGGCAGCTGAGCTGGCATCCCCTCTCCAAGCATCCGCACCACACCAGCGGGTGGACGTTTGTCCCCTTACGTATGATTTAGCGTGCAATTGGTCCACATACAAGGCGAATCTTCAATGGAATCGGGTTTCGAACTTGGAACCCTTAGGCCGAGACCTTATCACTAGGCCATTCCCACTTAAGGGACACTTCAAATATGGGGATGAGAACCTGCCATATAAGTAAGAAGAGTCTCGCTTTTCGGTGGGATATAGTAATGGTGGGGGTTGGATTACCCCTGCCGATGACGGGTCGTACCTCTGTCTGAGGGGTCGTCGTATGACCCGCTCGTAATAAGGCCTATTATGCGAGGGCCACAGCGAGGCGGCCAGGTCATTCAGGCTATCCGCATGCCTAGGGTGGGCGGAATAATTTATTCGTTTATGCTTACCACTAGGCCACAGCGGCCCTTTACATCTTCAGAAGTGCCATTATTTTGACATTGCTGCTTAATTGTGCATCTGGTACGTGAGATTTTACTGCATTATTAATTAACATTTTTTAAATATGCGGTTTTGTTCGTCTGTAAACAAATCGCACAAGGTTTGATTCAGAATTTTTCTGGCGTGGAGTTGATTATAGAAATTTCTGTTATTATAGAAAAAGGCAGGAAACATGACGCACAGGTTACATCTGCTACTACATGATAATCCCAGTAAAGCTGCGGGAATCAGGGAAAAGTATCACTTTTATTGCGATTTGAAATCTTTTATGACTCATAAAACAGACAAAAGGTGTGAAATTATCTGAAGGGGAGAAATGTTTAATCCGTGTGTTAGATATAATTGGACTATTGAGTAACGGGAGGTTTGGTAGTAAAATTCCATATTTTTATTATTGAAGTTCGAGGGAGGGGGACGAGTGAACGCTTGTAGCTGAAAAAAATTTATTGACTAAATCGTTTGGCCTTGCGTCTTATAGCCTTTATCTTTGATCGTAAAAATTTTGGAGAGGCTACGATTGAAGTTCGAATGAGTCATTTATTGGCAGACTTTATTTCTAAGAGATTTTTGATTTTATGATTGTGAATATAATTTCAGTCAAAAAGTCACTTGACAACTAATTTTTAAATTTTCACAGTTTTATCCTTTTTTTAAATTTTAGAATAATTGTAATTTTTTTTATCCAGAAGTGAAATAATTCTTGTCATTGGAATCTTTTAAACACTTTTCTTTAACTTGATTTCTTTCATGTTTTTAAAGAGCAAATTTTGTTATGGATTTTCCACTCGCTTGAGTTCTAAAATTCGGTGCAATTTTTTGCTCCCGATAACAATATAATATTATAATTATAATTAATTATTTATAATAATTTAATTTAAATTAATAAAATTTGAAAAACTAATTAAAAGACCCTGTTATAACTATAATAATAAGTTTTGAAACATATCGGACTAAAAAGTAGAGAATAATGTAAATTAAAAAGTTTTTTAACAACATTTTTTATTAGTATAAAAGTTTTTAAATCTAAAATCTAGAGTAGAAGAAAAAGCAACTGTAAAAGCGTGGTGAATTGAAAATAATATGATGTGTCCAATGAGTAAATATCGGAAGAAAAAATTAATTTAAAAAACTTAAAATCATTTCGTAGTTGGGCCAAACGAACTTTTTGATCCATAAAATTAAACGAAAGTTATTACTCAATAATATTAAGCTTTTAATGAAGAAGTTAAACCATAAAATGAAATGAATTCACCTCTATAATTCAAACATTTTTTAAGGTTATTTTAAACTTACGCACCTTCCTGAAAGACGTCACGCACAAGACTTGAATGAGTTCAATCGCATTTTTGGATATACAGGGGGATTGTGGCCGGAATTCCGGAGTTTTTATTTGCTAAAATTGGGAATTTCTGGATTTTTTAGATGTAGGCTTTCCCAAATTTCATTTTAGAATAAATATTTTATTCAAAGATTATTTTTATGGGAGATGTTATAACGGAATGCAGAACATTCTTGAACTTTGATTATGTAATTTTGTAGATAAAAGAATGTTATTTATTCTTACAACGCGAAAGAAGTTTTTGGTTAGTAAAATAACTCTCAAGATCCAACTGATAAAGATAGGCAATATAGAGTTTAGAGATAATTATAGTTAAATAGCTGAGCAGCTTAACAATTTTTTTTATATTTTACGAACCATTCACGTTGCCTATATTCAAATGTCTTGGTGATAACTTCAAACTTTTAATTGTTAATAAAGGAAAGCAAAATTGCAGCCATTTCCTGGACTTAACTCACCACTTCCCAGAAGAACAAAAGCAAACTGGAGATAGCAATTATTATTAAAAAAACAACTTTGGGAAACGAAACAGATAAACAAATTTATGAAATAATGTAGTCAATTATAAGTTAACTTTTATTAAATTTCAAAAATCATAATAATTGCTTCATTACCAATGAAATTGTTTGAAAATATGTATGCGTGTATGTAGGTATACCATATCAACCTTCCGTTAGTATCGTAGTCGTTTTCATCCTTAAACATCCGCAATGTGTTTAGTAGATGCAAAATCTGCTGTATGATAAGTTCATCTGGTTTTGATAATATTTTCTTTATTAGTCCTAATGAGAAAGTAAATGAGTATTCTGTAAAAAAAAAATTAAAATGTTAATATGTTAAAAAACTTAACAGATGCAGTATCATAAGATATTGCGACTACCGGAGGGTTAGTAATATGAACTATTTGAAGTGATTATTAGATTCCACGGTAGCTTTCAAGAGTTATGAAGAGGAGTCTCAGTCATATATAGCGCAAAAAATTTTTCTTGATAAAAAAAATAACTGAAATCCATTAAAAGAAGATATATTTTTTCCATTAAATAGTTACACCACTTTTGATGAATAAAGAAAAAAG